>JANHZU010006282.1:57822-72267 GCA_032468055.1 Acrochordus granulatus | reverse complement strand
AAAAGACTGTGATGCTGGGAAGGATTGAAGGGAAGAGGAGAAGGGGACGGCAGAGGATGAGATGGATAGATAGTCAGCGTGATGGGTGTGAGCTTGGGAAGACTCCGGGAGGCAGTGCAAGACAGGGGGCCTGGCGTAATGCAGTCTATGGGGTCACGAAGAGTCGGACACGACTGAGCGACTGAACAACAACAAATGGCCTGTATTATCCAAATCTGTTTTCTCCAAACTTGAGATAGAAATTTCTGAATTCTCCAAAAACATGATGG
Source organism: Acrochordus granulatus (assembly GCA_032468055.1). Taxonomy (NCBI): domain Eukaryota; kingdom Metazoa; phylum Chordata; class Lepidosauria; order Squamata; family Acrochordidae; genus Acrochordus; species Acrochordus granulatus. The sequence goes on along the minus strand of JANHZU010006282.1, from coordinate 71,998 downwards.
TTGGGGAAATGTTGAGCTATATTCTGGAACAAGTGAGAAGTTGATCTTGATGTATACTTTCATGTATAATTTGGATTCATTGAAGTAACAGGATTTTTCATTGGTCTCAATGGGAAGATGTATTCCCCATTAAGAGGAACTAATACGTAGAGTTTAGTAACTGTTCATGATTAAAGTTTTTAATCACATAATTAGAAAGTTTTTTAAAGGGTCATCTGATATATCCCTAAGCAAAACAATTCTTGCTATAAGCAACAAATTCCATCACAAAACTTACTGTAAATATCTGGGAACATGTTAAGATATGAATCTAACAATTTTAGAAAAGATCATGTTCAATAGATTATTTATATTGCTACAGAGTCTTTAATCTTTTTTTCCAGTTATAGATCTGGCAGTCAGTAATGAAGGAGGAAGGTCAGATGTATAGCAATTTCATTTTTGCTGATCTTTAGCACTTCTAAGTGACAAATTTGCTCCCTATTTACTGCACTATAGAAAATGGATGTTGAAATATAAAAAATCTGAGGCAATAAGCAATCACACAAATACGGAATCATTTTATTTTACTTTTAAAGAAAATTATATGGTAGTTTCCCCTGCTAGCTGTGGACGACTCTAGGAGATGTTCTCATCTCCGATTCACAGCCAAGGAAGCCAGCATTTGTCTGAAGATGCTTCTGTGGTGATGTGGCCAGCATGAATATTTCAAGTCACACAGATCACTGTTACCTTTCCCACCAAAGGTGGTACTTATTGACCTACTTGCATTTTTACATGCTTTCAAACTGCTAGGTTGGCAGGAGCTGGGGCAAGTAATGGGAGCTCACCCCGTTACGTGGCAGTGCTTGGGTCTTGAACTGACAAGGTGTAAGCCATAGGATTGAACAGGTGCATGGGGATGTGCAAGAGGTGCCACATGGGTCAGATAGAATTGTGAGGGATGGTACATCTCAAGAAGGGTATGGGTGGGTCACAGGAATATGTAAGAGGTGCTGTGTGGATCAGCAACAGCATATGGAATATGGCACAAGTCAATAAGTGTACCTGTGGCCGCTTGGGAGTGCACAACAGGTGCCATATAGGTCAGGTATGGCATTTGGGGAGGATGGCAAGAGTCAAGATAACTGCATGGATGGAGAGGACATAGGAAGTGGCATAGGCTGGAAAGACACATGGAGACTTTTTGCTCCATTCTTTACCTCCCTCCTTTCCTTTTTCCCTATTCCTTCCTTCCCTTTCCTTTTCTTTCTAACACACAAGTAAATGGATGCTGCTGGATGGGACGGGAGTAAGGGATTATGAGACTGCCTGAGAAACTGTCATGGAACATTTAAAATGAAGATCACATGACCTGTTCATCAGCCTAGAAGAAGCCAATAGCATGAAGCAGCTACAACTATTCCAAATATCATTCCCTCAAGAGTCATGGGTTCTGGATTTTGGACACATTCTGTAAGTTACCCCATTAGACGTACCTCGGTTCAAAAATTGTTGCCTATGATAAGCCATTTAGGCCAATTAAAGGTTATGATTATGAGAGATTTAGTGGTGTGTGTATATGGATATGGATATGTGTATGTATATTTGCATGTTTCTGTGTGTGCGTGCAGGTGTGTGTTGTGTCCCATCTTTATTATTTTCGTAAATAGCACAAGGCAGCAAACGTACCTAATACTGTACTATTTCTTTCTCCTATTTTTTCCACAACAACAGTGAAGTGAGGTGAGTTGAGCTGAGACAGTGTGACTGACCTCAAGTCATCTAGCTGATTTTCAAGGCTGGACTTGAACATACACTCTACTGGTTTCTAGTCTGGTGCTTAACTACTGAATGCCAACTCAACACTTTAGTGGGAATAGCTGAATAAAAAAGAAACAAAAAACTTTATTTTATTTATTCCTTCCTGAATCTTTCTATTATGGAAAGGAAGTTTTTTTAAAATTTTGCAACAAACAATTTCATCACCAGGATCCTACATAAGCATTTAGAGATTTAAGAAAGCAGATACCTTCTGTTCTATTTTTTTCCTCAGCTGGTTTTATCTAGTCTCTGATTCAACATTGTTTTTGAGCATGGATTATTTAAAATAACAAAGTAATATAATTTTATATACCTGCAAAATCCAAAAAGTACATTAAGGCATTATTTGGAGTTGATCCTTTTTTTCCCAAGCTTCAATGTTCTTTATTAAATTTGTGCTAACACAAACATTTGAAAATGTGCTGTGAAATTATTGATAATTTTAGAAATTAACAGCTCTGATCTCTAATGGGTCAAATTAAAGGTCCATGAAAAATCGTTTCAGTCACAGGGTTTATGGCATATGTATTTAACAGATATGAGTTCCACAAAATGGATGTGTTTTTTTTTGTATTCAGCCTGTAGCCTGAAAAAAAGACATAGTTGTTTTAAACAGGAATGTGCTTGCACTCTCACCTGTATAACTTTCTTGTGTATTGTCTGAAAGGTACATAGTTATTTTGGCTGTTGTCAAATGTTAAATGACAACAAACACAAACCAGGAAGTCTGTGCACAATTCAAATAATTTGGAATAACCCATGCACATATAAATACTCCTATTCATTAGAAGAGCCAAGAGTTATTTTTCCTCAGGCTTTAAGGTAACTCTGAAGAAAAGAGTGGTATGGGCTTAAGGAATTCACTTATTTAAGTAAATCCAACTTTTAAAGAAATACCATTTATTTCGATGCAAAATCTCAAATGCTCTCTGGGCTTCTTTAGTGAATGGAAGATGATGCTATGCTTGTGCAAGGGTGAAGACATCACTTTAGATACCATTCAATTCCAGTTGACTCAAGGTAGTTCACAAATGATAATATAAAAACCAATACAACTCCCAAACTAAATGGGAGCAGGGCAAAAGCAAAACTGAAAGATATACCTAACAAGGCGATTCCTTCATCTTACTCCAAGATCTGGGAAAACAACCAGGTCTTTTAAAACTTTATGTAATGCTAACAAGGTGAGGCTCACATGGATTTCAGGGGGAATCTTATTCCAAAGGAGATGTGTTTCCTGAGTTCCAACAAATGACATTGTTTGATAGAAGGACAAGGAATATACAACTGTGCTAGCATGTATCAGCAAAACCATGGGAGACAGGCAGTCCTTCAAGTTACTGCACCTTATTCTATGTAGATTTTATCAGTAATAGCTGATGTTGAACCACACCTGGAAACAGACTGGCAACCAGTACAGCTTGTAGGACAGTGGTGTTGCATGGCATATAAAGGTTTCCCTATCATTGCCCATACCATCTAATGCAGACAAGGGAGCAATTTATTGCACCAAACGGTGCTGAGCAAAGATCTCCTTAACCATAACTGCCACTTGCTTTTTTGCAGGAACTGTGAGTCCAAGAATGGGAATGCTAACCCATTCAAAGTTATGAGTCCTCAGATCCAGGAAGCTTCAATATATACCCAGCAATTCAGTCCTGGTAGGATTGAGTTAGAGTTGGTTCTCCCCATCCAGGCCCACATTATCTCCAGGTACTAAAGTATCAGCCCTGTCAGGCCAGGAAACCAACTCTACAAGAAGGTTAAAACTACTTTTACTGAGATTGACTATAAAAAAAGAATGTTCTTTCTTCCCTCTTCTTATATTCCTATGATTTAGGAATGATACCTAAATGTATCGTTCTTATATCTATATATCCATTATATCCTTTGGTAACAGGCCTTGCATTTTCCTATCAAGTTTATCTTCCTTATTTTCTACACACTGGATAGGACTTCAACAGCCTCACATGGTCAGTCTGGAAACAGTATATTGATGATACTGAATGCCAATGGCAATTTGGATTGCCCAATGGTTTCATGTAGTTGTTAAACAAGAGGAAAAAGTGCCACCCTACCTACACTAAGAGGAGCCTTTTACCCCACCAATAAAGACTGAAACTGCTCATGAAGGATGGGAACTACCATAAAATAGTGCCCCAATTCCCAATCCCTACAGCCAGTTCAGGAGTACACTATAGTCAATGTATCAAAAAGTGCTGAGAGATACTACCTACATCCCAACTCCATCATAGGTCATCAACAGGTAAAGCCAGGACTGTCTCAGTATTGAATCCCAACTTGCAATCTGAGTAAAATGGGTCTAGATAATTGGCTTCTTCCAGGATTATCTGCAACTGCAAATCAAATATCTCCCCAACAAGAGATGGCTAGAGACATGATGGCAGTCATCCACAATATACTGAGTCGAAGGTTGTACTTTTGATGAAGCAACACACCATTCCCTTCTCAAGGCTGAAGGCACCCACCCTTTTTCTGAATGAAGCTGACATCACAGCTCAGATTCAACTAGAGATCATTGCTTTGGTCATCTTAACAACCTAGGATGGAGTAGGCCCTATAAACAGGTGCCACACTAACAGAACACAGATTTTTCCCACTCCCTCAAGTGTCACCAACATTATACCTGTTGTCTCTCCTGGTCCCCAGTACCTTTAATGTGTTTTAAAGTACTAGTTATTGTGATGGAATATGAAGCTGGAAAAGAAGTGGAGATAGGGGAATGTCAGCATAACACTGCAGCTTCGTAGAGAGGAGTCAGCTGTTTGTGAAAGTACACAACTGCTATGCAATAAACAAATTTTAACAAAATAATAGAAAATAACAAATACAGCAAATCAAAGCTAAATCAAAGAAAATAATCCTTAGAAAAATAAAAATGTGAAATGAGCATAGTTACTGTGCTGCCAGGGATATGTAAGAGGAGGGCAGAAAATTAAATAACAGGATTCCATATGTGTGCAAAAATGTCTACCCCAAGAAACACAGTAGAAGAACAGATGTTGTTCTTGCATTTTAAAATCATTTATTGTCCTTAGTTTTCATACCCACACTAGGGTCCTTCATCAGATGAACACTTGAAGCCATTAAAAACACAATCCTGGTTTGCAAATTTATAAGAGGCAGGCACTTACACCTGATATTTTTAGAAGCCCCTCCTAGTATGTGTGTAATAGTCAGCTACATGCATACTGGGAAGTGTTTCTAAAAATATTAAAGGGTAAGTGCCTGCCTCTTATAAATTTGCAAACCAGAACTATGTTTTTAATAGCTTCCAGTGTTCCTCTGATGAAGGAACCTAGTGTGGATGGGAAAGCTAAGGATAATAAACAATATCAGCTACAAGCATACCAGGAGAGATTCTAAATACAACAGGGGCTAAGTGCCCGCCTTTTATAAATTTGCAAACCAGCATTGTAATTTTTAATGGTTTCTAGTGTTCCTCTGATAAAAAAACACCAGCGCAGGTCCAAAAGTTGAGGACAATAAACAATTTTTAACCTCAAAGAATGATGTCTCCTATTCTTTGTAAAATCATTTCCAAATACAGTAGTTCTCAACTTATGGCTGGTCACTTAGTAACTGTTTGAAGTTATGATAGATAACTTATTAAAAAAAAGCAACTTATAACCCAAATTCAAAGTTCCAACTTCCCCCACTGTCACATGACCACATTTTGGATTCTTGGCAAACAGCCCGCATTTACTCTCATTTGTAGCTTCCTGTGGCCACTGGACTGCAATTTTTCAATGTTTTTGCAAGTTTTACAGCAAAAAGCGCTCCATAACAATGGACTTACTTAATGACCATATTATTTGTTTATAACTGCCATGTTCACTTAACGAATGACACTTAATTATCATCACAATTTATGACCATAATTTCATGCTCAATTATAGTTGTAAGTTGAGGACTACCTGAAGGGTCTAGCTTAAGAAACTGGGATCATATTATAGTCTAGAATGATTTGTTTTAATTGGTATGGGGATAAAAATAATTAGGATTTTCTCCTTAATTTCATATTTCCTCCTCTTACTGTATTATATACTAAATTAGTATAATGAAAATTATTATTATTAAACATTATTATTATTTCTATTAAATTATTTGATAAGAATTTGATAAGATAATATGTGCAGCTCAGAGTTATATTGTAGAATCCTTGGTGTTCTCTGAACTTGCTAGTTTATTCACAGACATTTCTTATCCAAGTAGGTAACATTATCAGTGTAAGTGAGGCCATTGGTTCTATGAATTGTAAGCAACATTTATTTCTTAGTAATCTGTAAATCTAAGACATACACTGAAGGCTAGCTTTGCAGCAATCACACCTGAATGTGATTTACTCTAGCTCAGTGTGATTTGTGAATATAAATGCTTTTTGACTTATAAAACAAGTCATATGACTTAGTATTATATAGAACTGAGCTCCTATGGCTTCTACAACCAAACTTGGTTAAAACTAATAATGGATGATATGTGAACTCTGCCATTGCATGAGTGAATTAACAGCTTCATTTATATGACTACCCCATCTTTCTACATATTTTTTTAAAAAATATATTGTTCAAACATTCTATCATACTTTATTTAAAAAGCTTTATTGTTCTTATCCTAATAGGAGCTGGATTTATACAAGTTGGTATCACAAGAGCAAAAGAAGCAAATTTTGGTCCTATTGTCATTGCTAAAATATTCTAATTGTCCAAGTAAATGCATTGCACCCTGAGGCCTTTGGATATGTTGGATGTGTATGTGTGTGTTGCATTGACTAACAAGCAAGGATTAAAAGAAAGTTATACCTCCTATGGTCTAAATCAGCAGTTCCCAAACTTTTTCAGTCATGGAACCCTTCAGAAGACACATTTTTTTCTGAGGAACCCGAACTCTTACCCTGGTTTTCACTAAACATTGTGAACACACAACATTTTCCTTTTTTCATCTACTCCTATTGCCTGATTGTTTTGCATAACCTAGTAGATTTGGAAATAAAGAGAAAACATTTTAAATATAACTGCAAACCTATATTTTGGGACAAAAAATATTGGATATAACCACAAACATTTATTTTGGTACAAGAAAGAATTGGATGAACTAAATTGTTTCATTTTTGTGCTTAAAATAGTTTTGAAATTGGGTTTTCTGTCCAACAACTGAATATGTAAATCTGAGGCAGCATTCAACTTACTCTTAAATTTGTTTTCAGAAGTAGATGTTTCTTATCAAATCGGCAATATTATCAATATGATTAAATGTGGGGTTTATAATGCACTGATGATTAGATAATCAAATGTTTGCAAATAAATGAGTTCAGAAAGCACCAAGGACTCCACAGAATTATTATTCTTAGGGCATACTGATATATTTGTGTAACTGCTTTCTGCTAAATTTGAAAATTGGAACCCAACTGAAATTCAGATCAGTTAGATGAAAAAAGTGAAATGGCTAAATCATAGATCTGTGAATGGAAGATGACCATGATGACTACAATTTTTTACACAAGGGAAAAGCATTATTTAGAGTTAGGTGATCTTTTAAACTGGAATATTTAAAACAGTATCAAGACAAAAAATGTTAGTTATAATGATTTGATGGTTTCGGAGATTTATTTTACATATTACTTGTGAATTTAAAATGCAGCTTATTGGATTCATTGATGAGAATAGATTCAAACAAAAAACACTGGCTTTTTTCTGTAAATAATTTTAGAAAATAAAAGTTCCCCAAGCATTTGATGGAGTTTGCAAAGAACTATGAAATACTGTATGGCAGAAATAACTTCATGTTGCTTAACACAGAAACGTTAACAAACTGAAATGCAAGCAATGGATGCTATTAATTACTGCAATCTTGTGTAATTTTCTCAAACAATCATGGATTTTATACAGTATGCATAAGTTATTGGGAATTATTAACTTATGAATTTAATATTTACACTGTTGTAAATATGTATTTCAAACAATAGAAAAACTCTCATAATATTCTTAGGGCATTTTAAAATTAATTTTATTTCCCTAATAATTATAGCTTGAACACTAAGCAATAGCTGCAGAAACCTGTCAACAAGTATTTGAATGTTGTTAACAAATACCAAGAAAGATGGAACAGAGTTAAAACAACAAACAAATGGAATGCTGTATATCTCATTAAGGAATTTAATATACTATATGGTAGCTATAAATAAATATTTATACATAGACTATAAATCCATATTTCATAAGTATCCAGAAGCTGATGGGGAAATATGGTAAGAAACGTCAAGTATTGTGTCAAAAATTGCATCAAAATTTGCAACAAAATTTGCAAATATTAATATGATTTGCATACTTATGTCTGACATCAAGATACAAGTACCAAAGATGACAATTTCTGCCACAATGCATTTTTGTCATATTATGTTATGCAGTTTGTATCAGATGCTTATGATCACTTTCAGAAGAAATTCCAATAAAAGTACTGAGATGTACACACACACAAATATACAAATTGTGAGATTAAAACTTGCATCCATAAGTTATTAACCTACTAAGTTCAAAGAATCCTTTTATTCAAACTTTCAAGGTCCAGAAACAAATAATGAATGAATGAACGGTGAGAAAGAGAGAGAGAGAGAGATCTTTCCGAAACTCAATTCAAATTTCTCTGATATGAAAATATGACTGCTGTTTCTAAAAGTCTGTCATGCGCAGTATCTGCATAATGTTATTGGATTATGCTTGATCTGAAAAGCATCATAAAAATGAACATTTTCTCACAAGTTGCTGTGTTGGCAGCATACTTTTCTCTCTAGGGTAATATTTCTCTTTTTCATTCTTTGCCTGACATACTCTATATAAGCCTTCCATCGCCTACTCCTCTATTGGTAGAAGAGCTTGAAGTTTCAGTCAAGGTAGTGAGACAACTCACTGCAGATAAACTGGTGTGAACTGTTGCCCTTTCTATAGATGAATGAAGTTCATCTTTTATTTGAATGCATAGATTTGAAGGGTGACCCAAGGAATCATGATTGTCAACTTCCTTATGTAGCATTAAGTCTGACTGTATTGTACAAACCTTATAAATGTGCTTAGTACTGTACTGAAGAATAAGAACTTTTCATAATGTGAACTTTTTAAAATACTTTTTGTGTATTCTCAAAGTACTTCCAAGGAGAATGCAATTGTGAAGAAATTGTGTATGCACACATATAGGGAGCATCTAGGAAGTCTCTTAACACAATCTTGCTGAGATTTACAGAATTCACAGCTGGTTTGACACTTTGTGGAAGCATGCTGCATTTGTGCCAACATTCTCTGTGATACCAACTTCTACCACCCTGTTGTCAGCTGGTGTTGCCAGTCACTCACTGGATTTCTCCTTCAAGATCAATTTTATGGAAGCAGGGCCAAACCTTATCTGCTATCCAACGAGAATGCTGCAGTTGCTTCTCCCTGCTCTCGTCCATCCTCAGTTTGTCTCTACAGCATTAATAAAGTCAGATTTCACACAAAGTTATATCCTGCAGCTCCTACTGTTGAAAAATTCCATTTGAACTCTGCAGGAGTTTTGACTTACAAAATGCAACAGGATTAACCTCTGAATTATAAAGATTCAGAGTGCCACATCATCGAGGCACTGTTCTAAAACATTAATACAGATTATTTAAAAGTATCCTCTGTGAATAATATTAAACAGACATACTGCTAACACCAATGATATATTAGTATCCCTGGGGCAACGATATTTGATTTTTTTTTCCTTTTGTGATTAATCTCAGTAGGGAATTTTCTTCTTTCTCTCCTACATGTCACTATTTCATATGCACTTCCTAAGTTAACAAATCAACTGCTTCACTTTTGTTCTTAAAAGCATACTGAAAGCTAATTTAATTGAAGTTTCAAAATATCATACAATAAAACTAATTTAATTATACTTACCGATGGCCAGTAGCCTCATTAAAATGTTAATGAGGCATCTAATTATTAAATTACTTAATAATTGCTAATAGGATTAATGACAAAATAAAACTTAACTACAAATTAAAAATACCCTGGGCTGTAGTCTCATCTTGCCTTCCTTCAACAATTGTTAGCATGTACAGAAACATGGTCAATTAAAGGGAAGCCGGAAACAGAGCACAGCAAAGATATAAGCATCTTGTGCTTCAGTGACACACTAAACATAGGCAGCACTATTAATATTAAGAGCACCTTGCATATTAACTCATATTCTTAAGAGCATCTTTTCTGCATGCAGCATGATAGATCTAGGACTGAAGTCTGTTTCCATTATCTGTTACAGTGAATAAAAAGCAAACCAAAATGATGAAGATGTAAGACAAACTCTAACATTAGCAAGAATTGTTACCGAAAGTTCATAGAGAATATTAAGGGTGAAACTGTTGCGGAAATTCTTTGAAAATAAATATAATAATTGAATATTCTAATCCAGAAACTTATTTCTCATTATTTTAAGGTAGAGTACTTGTCTCTCCTTGATAGTCTGATTCAACTTTAAGCTGCCAAAACTGAGTATAAGCCAACATACACTTTTGTGAATATACAACTTCAAGCATACGTTAGAAATATTTTGTCAACTAAAATCTTTTTATTACCACAGAAGTAGATAGGCACCAAGTAATTATGGGAAACATGGACAACACAGCACTTTGAGTAGCATTTCCTAAACCATAAGCCTTCCCATAAAGGATAAAAGATTTTTCCTGTTCACCATACTGCTGTCATTACCGGATATCCTGTGACTTGCACTGTTTTAGCTCCCACCCATCAATATGCAAAAGGGTCCTGTATTCCTGATCCAAACAATACAAAAATCAATAGCTACAATATGCAAGGTGATCTCAGTCTGAACTGTCAGCATAAAATAAAGAGCCTCCAACACTGTTCTAGCTTGCTAGTAACAGCTTCTTCAAATGTGAAATATTTCTTTAATGGAAATAATACTTTGTGCAAATAAAAAATAAGATGTCACAGATGACAAATCACATGGTTTATTTTGCCATATGTACATGTGCAGTACCAAGCCATACCCAAAAATAGATATTATGTACTTGTACATATAACAAAATAAAAGCCAATAATTATGATTATGTACAATTTGCAGTTTTTTTTCTGGAGGTACTAGTCACAAAAGACGACAGAATACAGTTTCTGAAGCAGATCTAAGCTCTGCCCTTATTAATTTATGTTATTACTTGGCCACAGTTGAGAAGAAATCTAATTATATATACATAGTTACGTTTATACACACACACACTTATCTAAACCAGATTTATTAATGAAATATCAAATGGAGATGAAGGATTTCAGTGGTTTTCTATCCATATGAAAATTGCATGGAAACTGATAAAAGGAACAAACATTTTTCAAACATTTTCAAAATATTTTAAATTCCAGTTCATGGGCTGATGTCATAAAATGAAAACAGACCCATTCATCATAGAATTTGCCACTGAGCTTCCAAAACTATTCTATATTCTAGGGATTTGTCTGTGTTCTGGGAATTGATATCTTTCCTTGGCCCCACCAGTAGGACTAATCTTAGTAGTAACAAATATATAGAATTTTAAAGAAATACCCTTAAAATTTTGGGAAAAGAAAAAACAGTGAGAATATATTTCCTGAATATTTACTTCCCTTTCTAATTGATGCTAGTTTAAAACTTCTATCTGATGTATTCAAGAAATATGTTAATCCAGGAGCAAAACTCTTATGTTTGAAAAATAATTGTTATCTGTTTTGTTTTGAACAAGTAACTTTCTTCAAAAAATAATGTGAATAAGCATTATGGATTAAATGTTTTTGAGGCAATCTGGGAAGCATCTGACTTAATATTGTTACTGGAGTTTTTGTTGTTTATTTTGTTGTTACTGGAGTTTTTGTTGTTTATTTCCAAGCATGGCTCTCTTATGAGAATACTGTTATTTTAGTATTGTAGCAAACTTGTTTCTAGCAATGTTCTAAGTACAGTATTAGTTGTCCATGCTAATGTATTTGAAACATTTTGTTCATACTCTAAAACACTTTTAAAACCTATATGCTCCTATTAACTTTTCTCATGTTTGTCAGTAATTTAATCCAGTAATATTTGAAGGCAATATTAAGGTCTTAAAATTAAGGTATTAAAGTCTAAAAAAAAACTTGTTAGACTAGCAACTATATAACTTTTTCATATGAATACTCAATTTTCAAAAAATTGTTATGGAAATCAAATAAAGGTGGATACTTATTTAATTTAATTTTAATTTAATTTACACATTTATTTGCCACTGATCTCTCTCATGAGAGATTCTTGACAACTTACAATAAACATTACAGGTACAGTTACAGTAATTAACACCTCTCCCCAGCTGACCACAGTGTTCATGTCTGGGAGCTTCCTCCATGGATCCTACTCTGCTATCGAGGTCAGGCAGGACCAGCACTGACTTCCTACTTGCCTTGCTGCCATCTGGTGTTTCCCACCAAAATGGTACCCATTTATCTACTTGCATACAAGTGAAGGGACCTAACCCCATCTTGCGGTACTGTGGCTCAATCCACCAGACTATCGGTCATTTCTGGTTCACACAGCCAGTATTATTAAGCCGCTGTGCCACTGCGCTTTATATAACGTTTTTAGACATTTTAAGATTAAACAATATTTTCATCAATTTGAAACAGTTCTACAATATAGCATTTAAATTAGTGTGTGTGATTTGTAGCAGTATGCTGTGGTCTGACCTCCAAAAGAGAGCAAAACTAGCTTATGTTGGAGGTAAGAGTTTGGTGAAATCAGATGCTGTAAGCACCTGTCAGACTTATGATACTCAATTTAATTCTAAAAAGGCCAAATATTTTTGTATACTCTACTATTCGTTCCAGAAATGCATAGGGGGCTGCTCCTGGATTTTCAAACATGCTCTGGAGATTTAGAGATTTCTAACAGTATTTTAAAAATGGATATATTTCCAAGATTTCCATAAAAGGAAAACAATAGATAAGCTTCTGAAAGAAGATAAGAAATAATATTATAATTTTGTGATTAATAACTTTAGCTAATTTTCATAGGCTTTTCTTTTTCTTTCCAATAATACTTCAGTAACAACTAAAAAGTAAGAATCAGATTTTTTTGTAACTACTGCAGTTTGTGTTTGTGGGAGTTGTATGAGCATTCAGCATTTAATGAATGGTTTGAAAGTTAATACTGACAAGGAGATGCCGTCAACAATTTTTGTTATGCTAGCTTCCCAAGTAGTATGAATTGTTAACTTTCCAATAAGGGATTTGGATATTTTTCTAAACTGCCAAAAATCTAATCAAGGTCTTCAGTTTACTTCTTAAGTAAACAGGAATGCAGAAACCTCCTCCCGGCAATTGTTGACACTTGGTATGATTAAATATATCATACAGACTGAAGAAGAATCTTTAACATAGTTAAAGAGATTGCCAGATCCAAATGCCAATGCAGAACCCCAAACATCTCTGATAATGGTGTTTATTTGGGGAAGAACTTATCAAATGTATTGTTGTAAAACAAGAGATATTACATATGGAACAATAATTTCAGAATAGACTTACTGAAGTCTGAATTAGATCCTGTTTTTGCCATAGAAGTATTTTGGCTACATTTTTTTCTCCTTTATACATCTAGAATTTTAAACCACAGTCTTTTGCCTTTTTCTTTGCATTTTTTTTCAGTACAGAAGTACAATTACATCCTCAACAGTTGGCTGAGTGAGAATTGAAAACTATAGTGCACCAATAAAGAGACAAATATCCCCTTGTATGGAATCTTAGACAACGCAGAATAGGTGAGCACTGGAAATAAGTATCATAAAATATCAGAGCAAAAAAACAGCATTTGAATTGTTACATCACTAGATAGGTTGGTGGTTGTGTGCATGTGAAGCAAAAATGTCACATATAGTAATAGACCACAGAAAAACATGTTGCTATTCTACCTATGCCCTCCCTCAGCTGTCCTCAGAGGCTGATACAAGATTCCTTACTTGGAGAGACAATGTCTCCATGAATCTGAATCCACAGGAACAACAAAGCATGTGCTTCTCCAATGCCTGCACTCCAGAGACATTCATACTATCTTCATATCACCATTTCTACATAAATACACAGGATGCATAGGACAATTTCATATCTGTTGCTTTTCAGATACCAAACTGCTGCAGTTTTGTTGCTAGTTTCTGTGCAGATGATCACCTGCCTTTGATATTTAACTTTATACACTAGATTTAATACAGATGAAATGTATTTATTTATGAAATGTATTTAGATGTAAATACTTAGTTCACAATATAAATGCCCTACATTTATTTGATGTTCTATCCTTTCTTTTAAGTTCTTGCTTTTCATAG
>JANHZU010006281.1:29690-41985 GCA_032468055.1 Acrochordus granulatus | reverse complement strand
ATCTATCTATCTATCTATCTATCTATCTATCTATCTATCTATCTATCTATCTATCTATCTATCTATCTATCATCTATTATTTTTTTTTAAAGATAAGCCAGTGATTTCGCCTGAAAGCAACTGTAGGATCTCAGGAACCGAAGAGACTGTCACCTGTCACTGTGTGGCAGACGGAAACCCTCCTCCGACAATTGAGTGGAGTCTTCTAAACCAGACCATCCCTGGAGATTTCAACAGCTCTGAGCTGCAGGCAGACTTGAACTCTTGGGAGCAAACCACTGTTGGCATCTTGAGGGTCCCCGGATCTAACTTCACCCAGATAGCCTGCAAGGCCATCAACCAGCATGGGGTCAGCTACATCACATTGCCCACCATCAAGGCAGGTGAGACTAAGGAGACTTAAACCGGTGATACCCGTAGAGGTGGACTAGGAAACGATGGGCAACTCTTTCCCTACTATTGCAAAGAAGGCTCTATTGTAGGAGAAGAGATGGCAGAGCCGGGGGAGAGGTGAAAAGAGGGATGAGCCTGGAGTTGCTACGTAGCCACTAATGTACTAAGTCCAACCTCTCCTGATTGCTCTTGAACAGCCTTAACAAAGCGCTGCTGTTAGTTGAGAAGATTCTCGTGCGTGGGCTTCAATAATAAATCATTTGATTGGAACCTTTAAGAACGAACCTGTCTTTTGTGACCGACTTTAATGGACACATCAGTGAAGAACCTGGGTAGTATAGTGGTCCAAATGCCGGACGGAGCAGGAAGAGACAGGTTCAGGTTCTCTCAGCCATGGAAGATGCCTAGATGACTTGGGGACAGTCCCTCTCTCTCAGCCCAAGAAGCAGCACGGTACGACGGGTGGAAGGGCTGGATTGGCACCAGAAAGTCCTAAATTTTCATACTTAGCCAAGTCAGCCTTGGTAATTTTGGTTCAGTTACGCTCCCAAAGGACGAGGGAGGGCTATGCACGCTGCTTTGAGCTCCCAGAGGAAAGACTACAAATCTAATGAAGACATATATGTAATAGAGACATGACCTTTCTAAAAAAAAAAAAAGGACTAGTTCCTTATCTGTAATGCTGGCCTAGTAAGGTCTTCATAGTTGGCTTCATAAGAGTTAGAGCAGTATTTCTCAACTGTGGCTGAGGATTTGGCTGGGAGTTGAAGTGCACATGTCCTAAAGTTGCCATGGTTGAGAAACTGTGGGCTAGAAGGTCTCTGAAGATAGTCAAGGACGCCAGTAGCGGTGGTGCTGGTGGTGCTGGTGGCTCTGCCAGGAGGGCTGCGGGACGATCACTGAAGCATAGACATGCATTCGTGGGAAAGCAGATTTTCTGGTTGTTTCAAGCATGTCTGACCCAAACTGCCTGTTGGCCACTTCTTTGCCAGTGTCTTTTGTTTTGCAGGGAACATCACCCTTTTGCTCATTGGATTAGGGGGAGCTGTTGCAGGCCTCCTCCTCTTCAACTTGCTGGGAATTTCGATTTACACAGTGACCGTAAGCAGGTGAGAAGTATAAAGGAGCGGTCAGCTCCATCTGCAGCCACACAGTGCTAAGGGGGTGTCCTCACTAGTGTTATCCCACCATCATCACACCAAACTAACAGTCAAGAGAGCAGACTTTATGTCCCCTCAACGAAGGCTGGGCCAGAGCTAAAAAATCCCCCCACCCAAAAAAAAGTGTCTCGAAAAGGCAACTGGACTTCTGTTTTTGCTTCTTCTCTTCTGAAGACCAGAAAGAAAAGTCCAGTTGCCTTTTCGAGGAAACCTTTTGCCATTTTGTGCTGTAATCATGACTTGGATGAATGAGGGCCTCCCTAGGCACCGTCTGCGGGAGCCACCGCTTCCATCAAAATGATAAAAAGAGCGTCGTCCTATGGCACCATTAGCTCCCCACGACTGTAAAGCGATCCTCCCCTTTCACACAGTGTGCGACGCCACGACCCGTGCGCAGGAAGGACGGACTTGCCCTACGACGCTGCTTCCATAATCCACCTTACTCTGCCTTGATGTCACTGAGCTGGGTGACGTTATGAAGATGCTGTAACTCACTCATGAGGAAGCAGCCTCAGTCAGCGTTGGTTTCGATTTATCTCCAGCGCCTGGGGCCTTCAAATATTTTAAGATGGTTTTCAGAAAGTTCGCAGTCTTTTCGCCGGTCTCTGCTCCCGCCGTTGTCCTACTGAGGAATGCTTCGCCTGCCAATCACTGCATTTTTTGCTAGAACTTTTTCTTTCCTTGTTCTTTGCCTTATTCCTGATGGCAGTTTCCTTCTTTTATTTTTATAATTTGTTTGGTAAGTAGGAGGAAGGAGAAGAGACAAAAGGAGGAAGAGCAAGAGGAAAATCCCAGGATACAAAGAAATGGAGAAGAGGTGATTTACCTTAACACAAAAAAGCCATCCGAAGACAATGAGGTGGTGCAACTCAACGCATACAGCGCATCCAATGTTCTGGGAAGCCAAGCTGCCGATAATGTATGAAGCAATCTTGGGGCAACTGAGAATAGCAGCACCTCCTGTGAAATAAGTGCTTCTCTAACACTTTAAGAGGAACCTCTGATCCTTTCGCAAACATATCTGAGCGACAACTGCCAGCAGCCCAACCAACATGGCCATAGATTAAAATTGCAGGGAGGTGTGATCCATCAATAGTTAGGTGGTCCTGGATTCTCCTAGGAAATCCCCATCCTCACCCCTAGGTTCACTCAGTGCCATCCAGGTAGGTGGACCTTCAGTTCCCAGAAACCCAAGACTCCATAGCCAGCGATGAATGATACCTTAAGTTGTAGTTCAGCAACATCTGCAGGGATTCAGACGTTGAACTCTTGATGAATTGATCGGTGGTTCTCATCCTTTTCTTGCACGTCGGCTGGTGTTTTTCAATCTGGCCACTTTAACATGTGCGGACTTTGACTCCCAGATTTCTGCTAGCTGGGGAATTCTGGGAGTTAGTCCACACATCTTAACATTGCCAGGTTTGAAGAACACTGATGTAGATTATTACTCCATCACCAGGACATAATCTGGGATCAGTCACACATTGCTCCTAGACAGGATGGTGCCCATACTCTCTTAGATGACATTTGAAAACCCCCCCACTGAAATTAGATCAAAAGTCTGCTAATATTCAAAGGGATTTGTTCACCTGACAATATGTCACCCATATCTTCTGTTTTGTTTTGGCACCTACTTCATGGACTGTCTTATACAATAGGTCAGTGACTATTACTGTCACATATGAGGGGTTGGAACGATTCGTTTTTACACCCAAATTGTACAGTTAATAATATTTACTC
The DNA here is from genome assembly GCA_032468055.1 of Acrochordus granulatus. Classification (NCBI taxonomy): domain Eukaryota; kingdom Metazoa; phylum Chordata; class Lepidosauria; order Squamata; family Acrochordidae; genus Acrochordus; species Acrochordus granulatus. The sequence goes on along the minus strand of JANHZU010006281.1, from coordinate 38,692 downwards.
AAAGAATAAATGTTGGTAGTTTCTCTTCCATAGAAGTCTGGTACAAATAGGAATGATGCAAAAATGAGGAAGGTTTGCGTCATGTCACAATATCATGATCAAAATCTTGACCTTTCATGCTCGAGTCCAAGTCCTATGGTTGATGTCAGGACGATATTTCACCATTTGCTATCAGGCTCCCTGCAGACCCTTCAAGAGAGCGTTAGGCCTTTACAACATAAAAGTTTAACTGTTTTTATTAAGTTGTTTGAACTCAAGTCTTCCCTCTGGTTTCTTCTACATTTTTCAAGGAACTCAGCACCAGCAAGCCCTATGAGAATATGGAGATGCCAGAAGATTATGAGAATATATCGACAGAAAGGACCACTGGACATTTTGGGATAAGCGACTGGCAGTTTCAGCTCTATTCCAACATCTGATCCAGTTTGAGCGTGCACAAAAGATCTCGAGATCTCCTGTGTAATAAGTGCTTGTAGAACACTTGCTAGATGCATAGGGTACCTCTGAACCTTTTACAAATATCTCTGAACGACAACCCCCAGCATCCCAACCAACATGGCCATAGATTAGAGTTGCAGAGAGGTATAATTCGGCAACATCTCGGTGGTGGTGGTGGTCGTGGACTCTCCTAGGAAATCCCCATCCGCGGCGTAGGTTCAGCCAACCAGCATCTCTTCCCCAGACCTCGATGGGGTAGGAGGTTTAGAAAGAGATACCTGCAGTTGGAGCACTGAAATGAAGACATCTCCGAGGATCTTTTTATCAAAGTCGTTGGGTAATATTATTCTTGCAAACTCTCCCTGCTACAAGGAATATTCCTGCTACAGATAGTCCTCACTTAATGACTTGTTCAGTGACCATTCAACGTTACGACAGCACTGAACAAGTGGGATTTATGACCAGTCCTTGGAAGTTCTGGCCGTCGCAGCACGCCCACAGTTAAATGACCGTGAGTCCAGTGCTTGGCAACTGACCTGCATTTACAACTGTCATAGCATCCTGCAGTCACGTGATTGTCATTTGCAACCTTCGCTTCCAGCATCCCACAAGCAAAGTCATTGGAGGCAGCAGGGAGTCACAAAGAACCACCCCATGACATCACGTGTAACAGCCATACGGGATTCACTTAACCACATCAATTGGTCTCAGTGATCATTGTCATTACTGTGTGACCATCATTACTATCCCAATTATTGGCCTCAATTACTGTCATTAAGCAAGGACTAAGCTGTATTTGAAAGGAAAGGCCTAATTTGCAAGGGTGAATAGAAGTATTGATGGTATTTGCTCCCTCCAGTCATCTTCATGTGGGAAATATTATTGGTCCCCCAAAGTAGCTACCAGGTCTACTGTTGAAACTTATGGAACTGTAATTCCTTTACCACCACCACAACTACCCTCTTTTGTTCTTTTGAAACTCAAAATGTTCCTTTTGTTCTGAGCCAACTCAATTAGAGATGTAGGATGAGAGGGAATGGATGGGAAACCAAACCTATACTTTGGTTGGTTGAGTAGATCTATGGCTTGCTTCAACATTAAACAGCTTTATATGGTTTTTCATCCACTTTTGTTGAGTCCCTACAACATTCACAATCAGGCTAATTAGATGATTTGCAGTTTGCCATATTTGGGAAGCCCAAGCCTTAGGGAGGAAAACAACATATGGAGGCAGGGATGACAAATCTGTAACAGCACATGTGAGATAAAAACATCTTTAATTCCCAAGGACTGACAAGAATATCAAGCAAACAAATACACCCAAGTACAGTGTTGTCAAACTAATAAATAAGAGAAACAAATGTGACAAGAGATCTGGAGCCAACGTGAAGAGGGCATGTGTGCCTACACTACACGGAGAGGACATCTCCACAACAAAGTTGCCGTCTATCAAGGAATTTGTCCTCTTCATGTCTGACAGCAGAAGCCAAAACCTTTGTTTCCACAGCAGTCCCAGCAATATCTGCAGAGAGCAATGTGACTGATGTGACGCTTGGGTCTTGCTAGCAATGCCTGTGGGGAGAAATAAAAGGTGTTTATTCTCTACGCGTGCACGTGTCAGAAGCAGAACTTGCAACAGGAGCAGAATGCAACGCGTCTAAAACATGGAATTAGCTAGCGGCAGTTGTGGCACAGCTGCTTGTTAGGATGGTTTGGGCAGAAGACCAGACCAGCAATGGCTTCTAACCCTAACGGCTGTCTTCTAACTCCTGAGGCAGACCTTCAACGCTAGTCACTGGGAAATGGCAGGGGAAGGGGACCATCACCCTTCAGGTTACACTTATGAGCTTCAGAAACACATCTAATTGGCACCTCTGTGTCCCTGAATGCTGGGATGGAAGGATCAATATCCTGATCTATACGTCCTTCGACAGATTTTGACAGCCTCCCCACTGAAGTGCGACGTTCGTCCTTGTTTCGAAATGTGATTGCACGACCAAAGTCAAAACAGCAAAGCAATCAACCGGCTGTGATCATCGCTTGGTCTGTCTGAAGTTGTCCTGTTTGCAAGCATCTATGTCCAATGGCCATTGTCGCTGGGGATTCAGTAGGAGGGAGAAGGAAGATGTGGGGCTGTCATGCAGAACATCTGGAGGGCATGAAGTTAGGGGAGTTTCACACAGCTACATCTGGCCGAATGGATTTGAGGAGAACATAATCTGACAGGGCGAAAGGCAATTTCTGATACTCCGGGGTAAACAGGACTTGCAGAAAATTGAAAGGACTTTTCGAAGGAAGGTTGCCACCAACGCGTGTTCAAAATTCCTGGTTTATCAGTGTGAGCGCTTAGATAAAGATCTTATTGTTTGTTTGTCTGCTTTTACATCTGCAATTGGGAAATAAGCCAACAGGAGAAGTTGCGACCGACCGACAGGAATCTCCCTGCAACTGCAAGCTGGTATGAATTGCACACCGAGCTGCATCTTCACCGTTCTGCTTGCTGGCTTATGCCCAGGGATATTACCAACAGCACCTCAGATCCTGGTCTCACCTGCAATCCCGTGATTTCTGTTTTGTAGGTATCCAAACTGGCCAAGTCTTTCGGGACATCCCTCTGCAAAGAAGAGGAAAGAAGAATATTTCGTTCAAGTCTTCTATTTTCGGCGAGGAACACAAATTCAAAAACAACTTTTGGTCACCGTGCTCCCAGAACATCCTAGACTAGAGTAACAAAATTGCAAAAAAAAAGGCACGCCAATTTTTTTTAAAAAAGGCAGCTGGACTTTTGTTTTTAGATGTTACAGAGGAACATTTCAACGCCAATCCAGGAGTCTTTTCCAGTCTCATAAAAAAGAAAAAAATGATAGGGAATATATGAACAGATTTCTCAGTAGACATCCTTAGACGAGACTAAGATGGAGTTGGCTAGCTTGTGGTTCAGCTTTATTTAGTTATTAGATTTATATTTATTTATTTATTAGATTTATATGCCGCCGACCTCAACACGACTCTCTTGTTAAGGGAGAATCAGTCACTATCTTAGGTTATAAACTTCGATTGGACATTACATGGGACGTGCCCATAGAGGAATCTCTACTAATGCTATTGCCTGGATAGGTAAGCCTGGTGAACAGAAGCAATAGGAGAAAAATGGATAATCCTCCTCCCTTTCTTCTCTTTCTCATTCATTCGTCAGAAAGAGTTAACCATGTTTTTGGCGTTCCCTGCACCAATTAAGGACGCTTAATCCTTCTTCTCTCCCCTGCCACTTCCTTTGCTTATCTACAAAACAGGAGAAAACCTTTATCTGTCCACCTCTCTTTCAGCTACCCTGATTTTCAGTGCATTCGGGTCTCTGTAATAACACAGTGCAGTTCTATTCTGAGTTTTCTCCAGGGATCTCCTCCAAGATTTTGCTGCCACCACTACAACCAAAGATCAAGTACCCTCTACTAAGTAGTCTTTTTATATAGTTTTACATATTCATATGTCTCCTGCCTTTTTTCTGAGAACTTAGAGGACCACATGTGTAAAATAATGTCTTCCTTCTGAGATGGCTCCCAAATCATTTGATGAGCTCCACAACCAAATATGGTCTTAAAATCAACTTTCCCCAATTCTGGTCATTAGGAGCAAAAAATAAGAGTGTTTTCCCCTATTGTTCTCTGCGACATGTTGTGGTTCTGCAACAACCTTCCTTTCTTGCGTTTGGAAAGCTCAAAAAATTACCTCTCAAAAGTTAATTATGAGACAACTGAGAGGTACGAACATCCTAACTTTCACAACACAGTCTTCTCTCCAGCCACTTGCAATCTTCCCGGCTTCCTGTAAAAGCTAGAGGAAGACTCCAGAGAGATTGCTTTCCATGGGTTTTCTCAGACTAGGAAGCAAGGACTGCCAGCAGGTCTACAGCACAATGGAAAGATAGAGAAAAGTGGAGAACCAGAAGACAAAGCTTCACTTGCCGCTCTGTGATAATTAAGGCAGCTCAGGATCACGACTGGAAGAAAATAAATCTAAAGGAACAGTGAAATCAGCCAAGAACAAGTCAGGGAAACAGCAGCTACATTGGCAGAGTCTTCGGATTTCGGCGGCATATAAATTGAATAAATAAATAAATAAGAAAAGGTTCAAGAAACTGGAGGGGGATTTTTTTGCCGAGTATTAATAATTTTGTTCTTACCTGAATTGTGAACGCACGGAGATTCCTGGCAGCAGCACTGAGTAAAACGAAGAGCACGCAGATAATCTGAAGTTTCATCTTTCTTTCTCGGGAATGGCTGTGTTCTTGGATTATATTGTTAAGAAGAAGCTGTCTTGTTTTTCTCTCTCTGGGATAGCCAAGTCCGTCTTGTAGGCAAGTGAACGGACGAGCAAATTTTAAAGGCCACAGGATCCTCCCCTGGTTGGGATCAGCCAATGATCTGTGTTGCAAGGAAGTCCACACGTGGGCGAGATCATCACCAGCAAACAGGTCAATAGCACTTATCCCGTTGGAACAGAAACCCACATCCCTCAGACATACGGAAAGTGAGACCAGCTTCCCAGCTGACGTAACCATCTCATCTTCAGTTACATCCCCAACAGCAAACGAGTAGACAATGGCTGGTGACGAGAAGCAGGGCTTTTACACTTCAGTTCATTCTTTTCCCACGTTTCCCCTTTAATCCTTTCTGGGATATTCCTCCCCATTGCTGCAGATTTACTGTAATTTTCTTCACCAGGATTCAAAAATAAAACTGTCAAATCAGCACATGTCCAAAAGAAGGAAATTGAGATTTAAAACGAGCCGCATACGTCCGGTAAATTTTGCGATATTTCTTCTGCCAGTCAGCAAAGCAAACTTGAGGACATTGTGAAGAAACCAATCAAGTCACATCAGCACAGAAAGAGAGGATGCCCCAACCTTCAGAAGAGCGTTTGGAAAAGTTTGCAGAAGAGTTTTGAAAAGTGAGATCCAGACCGGGTGGTGAAGTTTTATGCTTCCATAGATTCTAATTCAACCTGATTTTGGTACTCAGCAGATCAGAAGACGCCAGTCCTCCACGGGAGATCTACTGGAGTTGGATTAAGTCAGATGCGATTATTTAAATCCGCATGGAGTAAGCACTGAAAAACATCACATTTGTTGCTTACCCAAGCTGTTGTAAATCACATTTTAGTCGTTGCACACATTGCAATCCTAAAAAAAAAGAGTAATACACACGCAACCGGGCTTTTTTGGAGTAGAAGGAAAGGAAGACCGGTACGAAGGAAGGAAAGGACCATGAAATGAAGAGCTGGTCACCACAAAGCGTGAAAGCTCACCTTTTATTTAATCCACGAGTAAATCCAGGGTGTTAAAACTTCTGATTAATGCTGCTTTTGCAATACCTGGTCTGGTGGCTACACTGTGGTAAATAATAGAGTGTCCTGGGGGGTCAAACTGCTGCACTGATTTGGGGGTATTGTCCATTTTTGGTCTTAATGTCCACTTACCGAATTCTTCTCAGTAGAGATTGGCCAGTTTGCCCAAATTATGAGATGTGTCTTTCTTAGTGATTGGATCAGATTTAGATAGACATCAGAATATGCTTATTTAAATAGTTGAAAAATAGCTTAGGTCGGATGAAGTTTAATTTAATTATCCCCACAGTCCCATAACTCTGTGCAGTTCCACATTTCCTCGGAAGTAAGTCCTGTTGAACGTAGCGGGAGTTAGTTTTGAGTAACTGTAAGGAAAGTGGTACTGTACAATTTATAGCTTGTGATTTAATATATTTTCTGAATTATATTTTTAAGATTAGTACTTTTTCCTCTGGAGATCATGGAAAACTTCAGTCGGCTTTCATTTATCTGCTACGTAATTCATGACAATGCAATGGATGAAAAATTACTCAAATAAGCATTCAGAACCCATTTTCAGCAAACTCGGGAAAGTTAGGGGAAATCGTTAAAAACAACAAATCCTGATGAGTGAATATAAAATTATCAAGTACACTAGAGTACCTGTAGTACTTTTCTCACAATTACCTTTCCTACAATTTTCACAACTACGATCGCTATTGTCAGCACATCTTTCCAATTCATCTTTTTCAATGAATGCATTTGTATGCCTAAATCTAGCACCGACACCCTTTCTGCTATCCCTGAATAGAGACAGGCAGACCGAGCATTTGCTTAGTAAACCAGGGTTTGAACACCCAGTTCCCTTTTCCATACGGTAACTGTTTTTGAAATTGCAGTTCATTGAAAAGACAAATAAGGTTTCCAGTCTTTGACTCATTTAGCAACAAATCCATGCAAAAGGCAAACACTTGAGCGTACTGACATTTTAAAGACAAATACTGTGCGGGCATGCATAGATAAAAAGAAAAGAATTAAAACTGCAATGAGAAAATAAAGTCACTTAATACAACATTTAATGTAATTTTACAGAGCTTTGAAGCAAACAAGAGAAATTTAGGAGCTCTATTGCAGTTTGAAAGTAATCTGTAATACCGTACAAGCAGTAAATTGATTATTGTTATCACTCTATTGGCATTTTTTTCTAAAAAAATGTTTTATTTGCCAAGTTGTTACATTTATTGGCACATTGTGATCTTTAGGAATTATTGCAAATCTTTACATTTATGTCACTTAGTTCTTATCAGTTACTGCTACCGGATGCAATAACATTAGTCACAGCCCCCGTGTGAATTTTCAGGTACTAGAATTTAGGGCTTAAAAAAATCAGATGAACAAATCTGATTTCATAAAGACTTTAAAGCAAAGGTCTGTGGAGGAGGGTTTGTTTGAAAAGTTACACTTGTCGAACAGATTAAAAATGAGCACAAAGAGTGTTCGTGAAATTGGGCTTTTTGAAAAAAATCTTATTTTTTCAAAATTTTTAATGGTTTAGGAAGCCGGAGATGTATTCCGGGTGAAGGTATGTTCATTCCTGGATGGGGATTGACAGTTGGGTAAAGAATCATTTTCAAAAAGGGACGGTTAATTCATATAAAAGTGAATGTGATCGAATAAAGTGTGGCACTTCGGTTGAGGGTACAGGGATTTTCCCAGCCTTGGAAGCACCCAGTGGGGCCCGATTCCTGCAAAGAGATCCGGAGCCCTGAATTGCACGGCGAGCAAAACCAACAACTTCTAAACTGGGCAAACTGAGTTAAGGTTGGCGATCATCACGTTATATGTGATGCCTTGTGAATAGTTCCCAAGAATAGGCTAACTTGCTGTCCTTGTCAAATGGTTGGATCGAATATTTAATATCTGTTCTAAATTATACTGAGTTTAGAATGGAACAAACGGCTCCGTTCCCCTACAAATACCCAGATGTTACACTATTAAAAAAAAACATGTCTTTAAAATTAAAATTAAGTCTCCTGTATCTTTAAATTGGTTTTGTCTTTGTGCTTCTGGTTTTCATTTTTCTTTCGTTGGTAATGTATTGTTATACAAAGTAAGGTAACAAAAAGGAGAAAAAGATAATGTTCATCATGACACTATCAATTTTTTAAGCAAATAAAATATCTACAGGAAAATAAAACCAAAAAAGAGATAAAAGTCTCGATCATTACGAAGAATCTCTCTCTATACGCTTTACAATCTTTTAACACTCATTTAATTTCTATCCAACTTAATCCCTTCCTTTCATAGTTTTCTTTAATAAATGGAAAACTTTTAAATATTGCTTTCTTAAAATTGTCAAACTCTTTTCTTTTAATTTCTAATCTGTAGTCTTTTAATATATAGAATATCTGAACATAAATGTGATTTTTAAACAACAATATATTAAGATTTTTAATTTTTTTTCACCATTTCATATACACCCGACTCAAAGTTTATCAACATGTGGCTCTTCTTTTAAAATATGAAATAAATTTTAGAAAGATCACTGACTTCCCTTTCGTATTCCAAAAAATCATCAGGAACTAATCTCTAACAGTACATACTTTTTTTTTTCTGAAAAGTTTGATGTTAGAAAGTAGATAAGGCTCAAATGATCTCAAACGATTGTGTTGTGCAAAGAGAATCAAACAATTGTCAAAAACAAGATTAAAACAATAAATATTTCATTGGTATTTAATGGTACTAATTAAAGGTTTAGTGAAAAAAAATCTTTAATTAGTAATATTAAATGAAATGTAAATTCAAGACTCCAAAGAACAAGATGCTTATTTATAGTTCTGGAAGAATATATTATATATAACTTACAATGTTCACATGTCTTTCACACAAAAATCCTTTTGTAGTTATCCTTCACCCCCAACACTAGAAGTAGAAACATTTGTTGTTTAAAATGAGGGTCCAAAATTCCTATCATCTTTCCCCATAGATTCTAGTACATTTTTTACCACTTAAAAAAGCTTTATTTCTGTATTCTACACCTTTCATATACCTTTCCATTATCTCAGAATGATGCCATTTTGGTTGCATCAATATCTTCATTCAAAAATGGTTTTTTAGTACATGACATAGGAAAACACTGAATACGTATTGATGGGGGGCAAAGGCACTGAGTATGAGCTACAAAGACATTATGTATATCATGACATCATTGCACAAACAATGTGAGTTATGCTGTCAGT
>JANHZU010006280.1:39217-51862 GCA_032468055.1 Acrochordus granulatus | reverse complement strand
TCTTAAAGCAATTGGTTCCTTGGTTAAACTGCAGTTTCTGGATTTGAGCGACAATGCTCTTGAAATTGTATGCCCAGAGATTGGGCGTTTGCGATCTCTACGCCATCTTCGATTAGCTAATAATCAGCTAAAATATTTGCCAGCAGGTAAGGCATGAGAAGCTTAATGGCTCTTGTATATAATTGTTGATCTGTTGTATAATATTTGAATCATGTTAAATAATATTAATCAAATGTTCTTAATGTACTATTTCTTCCACTAATGTATGCATTATTACTGACTTAGAATTAAATGTTAAGTTATTAAAAATGCATTAAGTGTGCTGAAGGCAGATCAGAAGATCACACATCAGAAGAGCTATCGAGCTTACAAAATCATTATTCCATTCTACATCACTTCTCATATATCAGATAATCTGACATAATGTGCCACAAAATAACTATATTTTAAGGTATGAATTTGGGGTGGGAATATAATTCAGTCACTGTTCATGAATGTTGTTTTGCTGGAATTAAGGTAAGAAAAGTATAGATAAAAGCAGCACAATCCAATCATGATTACTTGGAATCAGTAATGTTTACCTCAGAAAGCAGTACAATCATAAGCACATTTTCATGAGACAAAGTTATTTTTTGAAAAGTGGCAAGAACTCTAGTAAATGCTGCATCTTAATATGAAGGTAAAGGAGACATTAGGGTATTTTTCATTCATTCCCCGTTAAATATTAAAGCATTTTTTTCTGGTCATTCTTGCAAGTCTGAGTTTAGACTTTTCTGTTTTATTTTGTTTTTTTTTTTCCTATCTTAGGGAGAAATCCACAGATAAAATTAAAATCCTTATAGGGTGGGGTTTTTTTTCAAATAATACATATTCAAAAGTGATAAAGGGTCATAGTTCAATGCCAGCAACGTTATCAGTGTTCTATCATTTTTGTGTGAGAAAAATTCCATGTGGATTTGCATTAACAACCAATTTGCAACTAAAGTTAATATTGGCCAGGTTTCAAAGATCTGTTTTGTTTGCAGGAACAGGTAGTGGGCAGCCCCCCTGGGAATCTTTTCTGGAGTTGTTGGTCACAGGTTTTATAACATACAAAATTACTTCAGTTTCAAAAGATCTTTGCTAGGCAGCTTGAGAAAAAGCTGTTAAATTAATATTGAAATAGTGATCACAACAAAGTTATGAAAAACAGACATCTGGACTGGATTTTTCTCAAGTAGAAGGACAAAAAAAATTGTGCTTAACAAAATTTTTCCTTTTTTGTCTAAGCTAGTAAATTTTCAAAAACCATAGCACACCTTTTTATACTCCTACTGTAGCATTTGACAGTGAAATAATATGATAATCACAAAGTCAAATATGTAGTTTCAGTATTGTGATATAGGTTGTCCTTGGGAGAAAAATATTTAGCTACTAGCCTTTTTATAGTGTTTCTTTGTGTCATGATTTTCCAATATAATTGCATGTTTTTATACATAATTTATATATTTTTTATTAAATTATATATTTTTTAATAAATAAAGATTATTTCTTGCAAGGGCTCTAACCTATAAGACAAGTAAACCAGTGAGGCTGACCCTTTCTATTTTTTAATAGGCATTCTGTTTTCCTAATTTTATTAACAAGCATACAGATATGTGCAACAGGACAAGTTTGGTATGCCAGGCACATTTCCATTGAAAGTGAATGAACTTGCAGAAACGTGAAGAAAAAATACAGTTACATGAGTAGCTTATCTTTCACCAGTTCCCTGTGGTTTTAACACATAAATAAAGCAGGTTGTTTTGAACATGAGTTGTTGCTTTCACAGAACAAGCTCTTCCTAGATATTCACACTTTCAGGATAACATAGTTAGAAAAGGGCTGAATGAAAAAGCCTGCTTCAGTGCTATTTGATTAGAACAATCAAACCATTTCCAAGAAGTTGATACTTCTTGTATACTTAAAAAAAAACTTTATTCAGTTAGAGTTAGTTAGTTACCTTTCAAGGTTGGCTTTTGGTGCTGTAAGTAAATTCTAAGAATGCTATAGGCAACATAAAAAGTATAGCTTATGTTGCATGGACTAATTTGTTCCAGTTGTGTTATGGCTGTAGGCCATCAAGTTCACCTTCACTCCTAAAGTCTTCATGGACAAGTTCAGATGGTGCTGTTGTGCTGGGTTGTTTGTCAGTTTTCATCTCACTGTATAATACCAGCTGGTCCCAAATACCATGCAGATGACTTGTTGGGGAACTATTCATTGTTTTTTGCACAGTTTGTCTGATTTTGTTCCGCACCTTAAAATGGTAACAGTTGTAGAAATGTTTCAGGACGCATCTTGAAATGGTGATTCTAAATCTATGAAATTGTTTTTTTTCCTAACAGATTTAAGGTAGCTTTATAGACTTCGGTATACAGAGCTGATTTATTCTAAAGATCGATTTTGAATATAATGTTTCTTTTCCAATGTTGCATTCTTGTCTCCTGTATTTTAAAACTTCATTTGAATTAGTGTGTGTCACATTTAAAATTAAGGGTCACTTAATTACTTAATCTAATTTAATTAATTTGTAAGTAATGAGCTAAATTTACCTTTTTGTAGCTGCTCTTCCATTCTATGGAAAGAATGGAGAATTTTGACGTTTGATGTGGCATTGAGAGCCAGAGACCAAAAAGCTAGCATCATAAAAGTTATAGTTAACTTGGAAGAATATTGTCATAGTTTCTTTGATCATTTTCTTAGAATATTGTGACAGAATTCAGATAGAGAACTCCATATTACAGCTTTAAAATAAAGCACCATTGCTGTCTTTCAAAATGGATATGATGATTGTTAATTATATCTAGAAATGAAAGTTTGATGGTTTGGTTGTTCATAGGGAGGACTTTTTTTCAATTGTGATTTGTAGTAAGCCAGACTAAGGAAAGTTTTCCTCTTCACTTGTCACCTAGGAACTGCTCTAGCTGCAGGAGGTTATACAAAATGATCTAGGGCTGAGCATGTAGCACTTTTCTTCAGGCAAAACTTGGATTAGAAGAGTTTTTGTCCCTTACCTAAGGTTTTTTTTTTTGCTGTATTATGTCTTGTAGATAATTAGAGGCTGTGTTATATCTCTTTGTAAACAAAAGATATAGGAGCCTTGTTGGCAAGAAATAGATAAAATACTTTGAACTTAGAACTACAGGATGTTACATTTTTGACAAGAGCATTCATACAAATGCATTTACATTCAGCATGGCTTGTCTTCCTTTGCTTCTGTGTGTGTATGCATATGTGTATATCTCAATCTCTTTGTATAGTGAAGTTAAATTTGCACTGGAAAATGAAGGAACTTTGTGAATTAGATATCACACTTCTTGCTAATTTACTCGTTTGCATCCTTCAGACCATAAAACACTATCTTGTTAAGTAAATGCAGAAATAAAGAATGGTTTGAATCAGAAGAGTTGAGAGGAGGATGTTTCTCTAGAGCAGGACTTCTGTGTATAATGATATAAGCCTACACATCACCCTTTAGGTTTTTCCCAATGCAGTCTCATTTATAGATGTTTGATTGGGAAAATTATGCACCACTTAGTATTGCCTCAAAAGTTTCTGCAAACCTGCAATATAAACTCCCATTATCATGTATATATCCACTGCTGGATTAGTATTGAATTTATTCTTCTATGGCTTCATTCATGTTCAGAATACCAATTTTTTTTTCTATTATTTCCTTCAGTTAAAAAAAAGCATACTTAATTTACTTGCCATTTTTCCTCAATCGTTTTCTTTTTCTATTTCTCTTATGACAGCTAAGGAACATAGGTTTATACAACCATTAACCAACATGTTAGTCAGATATTAGAAATATTCCATTTGGATTGTTATTCAAATAATAACTAATTTGAATCAGGAGCATGCACATTTTAAAAATGCAACATCATACCATCCAGGGTGAGATGGTATGATGTTGCATTCAGCCTTGACCTTTTTGGCCTTCTGTAAAGGCCTAAAAACATTGCTCTGTGGGGTAACTTGAGATCCAGGTACATGTTATCTGGGAGGTGTCTTAGACTGACAGCACCACCTCCATATTAAACCCTATCATCCTGTGCATCTCTCTTAAATTTTATCATTTTTATCTTTTTTATTGATATGAAATATATACTGTATTTATTATGACTTTATTCTAAGTCACCCAGAGTCACTTATAGCGAGATGGGTGGTGAATAAGTTTAATAAATAAATAATGCATAAAATTCTATTTCAATAGTTTCTCTACCATGTCAGTCTGGGTGATATGCAAATATTCATAAGAAAAACCTACTATATTGCAAGAACAACAGAGCAGAATATAGTAAGAGAGATATCCTAAACCAAATGGATGAATATATTTTGTGTTCAGTGAGATTTTACAAAGGATGTGCATCCTTATAACACTTTTCCAAGATTTAAACTTCACTGTGATTCATGTCAGTGTTCTATTACAGAATCAGAGCCCTAAAAGTTGCCCTTCATTCAGATTCACTAGTAGGATGACAAGAGCAAAAAGTGTAGCTAAGAATAAAACATAGTGTTTAATGACAAATGATACCATTTTTTTCCATGTACAAATGAATGGAGACTAGAAGTATTACTTCCCAAAATTCTGTTAATATTAAAACGTTGTGGGGGAAACATGACTCTGAAAAAATATTAAACCAGTTTTATTTATAACATCAAGAGATAGGAGAGAGAATAGAGAAAGAAGTAGAGAGAGGGAAATTGTGGATGAAAATGCTGAATGGGGGTAAGATTGGAACTCTATCATATCAAGAGGAACTTTATTAATTTTACGCAATTATTTGAATTCTGGAAAAAATGGATATTTCCATATTTCAACATCCCTTAGGAAATACAAATCACTGAAGCTATAAAGTTTTTTAATCTCTCACTAACGTGTAAAGCTGTGTGTGTGCTTCTTCAGTTTTCCTTTCAAGCATTAGTTTTATCATTGGGCTGTTGATTTTTATGGCTAGATTAGCTATAAAATGCAATTTACCAGCAAACATAACTGTTTACAAACTTAATTACTGTTGTGTTCGAACATGGATGCTGTTGCTTTGGACACTTTTTGACGCAGTGAATACAAAACACAAGATAATAATAGGACGTTGAAATTTGGATAAAACAGAGGGCATGAACCATACACAGGTTTCAGAAATGTTTTGCATAGAGTCTGAAATTTGAATCAAGCATAGGCCAGAACATCTTTCTGAGGAGCTAGGTTTGGCCATGAAAAAGTGACTCTGGGTAGCATACAATAAAACTATGAAACAGTTAACATATAAAAACAATTATTAATTTAGAAAAAATCAAAATCATAGTAGGTAAGAGAGGACAGCAGATGTTAACAATAGTGGAGCCACCTCAGTTTTAATCTATCCATACCCTTGTAGCCTAAAGGCATCAGGCCATATCTCAAGTATCCTCTCTGATCCAATCTGAGGTGGTAATGTAGATTGTGTATCATCAACACGATGCTGATATCACACTCAGACCTCTTGATGATATCCTCCAAACCTTCATGCAGATATTCAACAGCATGGGGAAGAAATCAAAGTCCTATTGAATTCTTATGTTGGAGCAGCCACAGCATAACCATTATTTCCTTGTGAATACCAACTGCAACTGCCCACAGTGTCTCATGCAGGCAGTGCAAAAAATGTATTGAAAGTTGCTGAGCAGTGAAATTACAGTTTCTCTATCCAGGCCTGACAGTGGTCATCCATCATGACAACCAAAACTGTTTCTGGACTGATGCAGGCCATATTCAGACTTCTGAATCTTACAATCTGAATCCAGATTGTAAGGGGCCCAGAACATTTATTTCCTCTGGGAAGACTGGAAATTGGCTAGTAGCTATCTAAGATGGCCAGATCAAGAGAGAGCTTCTTGATGAGAGAGTGCACCACTCCTTCCCTTAATAAAGCATTCCAGCACAGAATGCAACCATATGCACCTTTCCCAGCTGCATGGATTAGCCAGATGAAGCATGGATCAGTCTTAAAGTGGAAGTGGTCAAGTCAGAGAGAACTTTATCCACATTCTCCAGCTCAAAGCAATCCTAGGTAATCTTGCAAGGCATTATTATCCCAGTCATCTTATTAGACTTTATCCAAATGCTGTCAAATTCAGAACAAATGCAGGTAATTTTATCTGCCAATAAACAAATGTGTTTTAGTAGCCTGCAAAAGGATCTTTGCTCCGATCATCCCTTAAAAGGTATTCATGAACTGATCTGCCAAATGTACCTTCACAGACATAGTAAAGGTAGGTAAGAATGCTTTGTCTCTTTTAATGCATAAGGTACTCTTAGTTTTCTTCCACCATTGCTCTAGCATCTTTTCATTTGATTTTCCATAGCTCCTCAGTAAGCCAAGTAGATTACTGGGATCTGTGAAAAAGAGAGATTGCCCAGGGGCAATCTATTTTCCAGAGACTGGCAAGGCACCGTTGGATTGAACGGAAATGAGACAAGCAAAAGTAATTTCTGTTCTGCTGCTTTAATGGCTGTTGAAGATTACAAGAATTTATCCTAAGTGCCAAAACTTCTGACTTTGACATATATCTAATTGTCCTCACAGGGGTTGCGGCTCCTTCGTTTGGTCATGCGTAATGGCTCTAGATGAACCCTCTCTTCACATATGGTTTGGTCCTAGATTACCCCACAGACACATGGCAGAACTGACTATAAGAGTGCCTGGAAAATTCCCCAAATGCCCTGAGAAAGCCCAATGGATTCATCAGATGCCTGGGGTAGACCATTTTACCCAGTCCATTAAGTGATGTTATCGGTTTGTCTATTATTCCAAAAACATGTAAACTGACTTTCCTTTCTGTACTGTCTTGATTCAGTGGCTATCTTTCAGAAGCTTGATGGAGCAATCCACAATAAAGAGGAATAAAAGAATGCAATTTTCAGACTCACTTGGTTATGCTACATAACTGAGAATCTTTTCCTTACTTCCTCACCACTATTGAAAACCATATTGGAAAACAATTTTGGCTTTCTGCTCCATCTACTGCTACAGTAAATGAATTTTTCCCTACCTCATACAAAAAGATGATAGCAAACTCAACAGTTACTTATTTTTCTTAATTATACAACAAGTATGGGATTTGACAACAACTGGTGATACATTTAAGAGTTAGCAAACGCCTTTATGAACTGACTTGAAAAAATATACATAAAATCTTAACAGTACAAAATATCTTATGGCATTACCTGCCTTGTATACCTAGCCATGATTTTATAGTTAGTTAAATGGATTGATTCTTGTGAATTATGAACAGTTATATTAATAATAATAGGGAATCTGAATGTCCAAAGATGGTGAGGATCCTTTTAAAAAGAAATAAGCCTAATAAACAGAGTACTGTATAAGCATAGCAGTGCAAATCATCAGTAGTACCTGTTAATAATAATATCCACTGTGACAACAATCAGAACAGCAAAGACATTGTCATGTTTTGTATCATAATATCTTCTTTCTGATGAATCATACTTTCCTAAGGCAATAGTGAAAGTTAGTATTCATAACAGACGGACTATTCGCTTTGAAGCATGTTATACATAAGCTCCAACACTAATCCTGGTAACTTTTTTCTTTGATCTCAATCTCGGGAAAACATATTTTGTTATTATGCCTGTTGGCTTCCAACCATCCAGCGTCATCGTTCCACAGAGGCATTCTGAAACAAATGATGGAAGATTTTGGAAATATGAAAATATTTGGTCTTTTTTATTGCTGGAAACTTCCTAAGAATATGCACTACATTTTTCACTTGCTATTTTTCATCAATTTAACCCTAAAGATCTGACTTCAGCATTCTAGCAACAACACAGATTGTACTGTGTTCCTGCTGCTCAGAGCAGCTACAAATACAACCTTCCTAAATCTAACATCTTCCAGAAACAGAAGTTCTTAAACTGTCTAACCCAGTGACTCTTGTCCTGATCTTGAATAATAATATTGTCATAACCGTCTTGCTTGAGGCTTTGGGTTCTGCCCTTAAAGGCAGTTTGGAGGTGTCCCTTGATCCAGTATGTAAAACTGTCATTTTGCTTAGTTTTGTAGTTAGCTACAGTATTGGCTGCACCACTGGCATTTTCTAGGGCTGTCAGCTGATTATGGTAGAAATATCTTGCTGTATAGCTGCTGCATTATCTTAGATGAGGGCAAGATCTCTGAATAGAGGATTCAGACAATTCTGCCAGTAGGGGCACAATGGCCTAGCAGTTAAGATGCTGGGCTTATTAGACAGAAGTTTGGCAGCCTGTGTTTGAGACCCAAGTGCTGCCACTTAATGGGGTGAGCTCCTATTACTTGCCCCAGCTGCTGCCAACTAGCAGTTTGAATGCATGTAAAAATGCAAGGTACCACAATAAATAGGTACCACCTTCAGCCTTGGTGTACAGTCATGCCAGCCACATGACCACAAAAGTGTCTGTGGGTAAATGCTGGCTCTTCAGCTATGAAATGGAAATGAGCACCACCTCCAAGAGTCAGACATGACCAGCAGGGAAAACCTTTACCATTTTTTATAGCTGCTGCAATATCGGAAATGAGGGCTGGATCTTTGAATAGAGGATTCAGACCATGCTGCCAGATCTGGCCAACTGTGCTCCATCTTGGTGCAGAATTAGAAGTACAGTAGCCTAATTTCATTTGTCATGGGATGGGAGGAAGTTTAATAGTGATTCAGTCTTTGTCACTCTAACATAATCTGAGGAAAGATTGCACTGTTTGTTTTTGATGTATGTATGTCTAGCATTTGGTGTTCCAAAGATAAGAAGAAATTGAGATATTTGAGTGTGAACTCTTCTGGCTAGACAACAAAAGATGAGAAATACCTATGTCTCTCTCTAAGAGTTGAAAAAAAACCCTTGGCCTGCATTACTTCTGGATCCTTGCCAGTTTGCCAACTGGCAGCTTTAAAGGATTTGAACTGGGCGGTTCCTGTCACTAAAAATAGTCTTGCAACAGAGGTCTTGTGTCTGAAAATAGCTAGCCTTTTACTTGTCCATCAGTGGTTTGGGTATTATGTAGGCAGTGTTCTTCGTGGTCTGCTGCTGCTGGGTAGTTTTTGAGATGACTCATAAGGCTGGTCTATGGTCTTAATAAAGATCTGATTTGATTTGACTCAGAAGACCAAATGCTCACTCATCTTTTTTTTTTTTAAATCTTGTTTCCAGCTAATAGGAGTGATGCTTGTTACCCTATTTTCTCCTGTAATTTTGTTTGGAAGGGGTATTGGAGTCTTTGTTTTCCTTCCTTCAAAGCAAAACGTAGCGTGACCCTTTCAAATCTAACTTAGTTCCTTTCTTTTTTTTATATTTTCTTGCTTTGGTAGAAAGACGAAAGTAGTTGCCTCCTCTCAGCATATTCCATGTCTTTTCCTTTCTTTTCCTTTGGTTATTGTTTCCTAAACTCAGATCTTCTAATCCAGTGGCCAAACACAGATAGCTCTGAACAGAAACTTTTACTGTTGCTTCCCATCTTGCTGAATGTTCTGTTTTATAATGAGGATTGTGACAATTTTTCATCTGCTGTCTGAGTTCCTTGATTTCTTATGGATTTAATAAGGTAAACAAGATAAAGGTTTATCCAAAGATTGGCTCTGCCAATCGTGTCTGACTCTAGGGGGTGGTGCTCATCTCCGTTTCATAGCCGAAGAGCCAGCGTTGTCCAAAAATGCTTCCATGGTCATGTGGCTGGCATGACCATATGCTGAGGAACACAGAACACTGTTGCCTTCCCACCAATTTAGGCATTATCTATTTATCTGCTTGCATTTTTAATGATTTTGAACTGCTAGATTGGCAGGAGCCAGGCAGACAACAGGAGCACACTCCATTACACAGTGCCTGGATCTCAAACTTGGGCTGCCAACTTTCTGGCTGACAAGCCCATTGTCTTAACTGCTAGGCCATTGCACCCCCAATGCATTTAATAGGAACCAGACTGGTCTGACTCCCATATGATCGATGTGTTAAATTCCTCAAAAAATATATTTTCCCATTCTGTATAGCTTTGTTACAGTTGGGATAAGCATCTATTCATTTAAGATCTCTTTCCCTCTGTGTCCCATACTTGCTCCTTTGTGCTAGATTAATTAAGCCACTTTTAAGTTAATACAAAAGAAAAAGAAATATAGAAGCAGGAGGCTGCCTGAATTAGAAATGATGAGTTGTGGCACCATCTCCTCCTTCCTGCTCCTTTTATTTATTTAAAAACTCTGCCCATAATATTTTTTTTCTTTCTCCTGTTTCCTATTCTATAAATCTGTCCAGTCTCCCACCTGGCTCCTTTCAATTATCCTGTATTGCACACGAGCATCCTAAAGACTTGTCATTTTTCCGTTCCTCTCCCTTCCCCATTCCTCCAGAATCTGCAGAATAGCCCCAAATCTGTCCCTATCTTTAATTATTATAACACAAATGCTGCTGTTTTTAATGTTAGAGTGTCTTGAAATAGTATGCATCTTGCTAAAATTGTCCGTCATTTTTTTTCTAGGAATTTCATTTCAGCTCTTTGTGTCTGGGAGCTTCACTTTCACCATACCATGGCCAATGGGAACACTCTTATTTTAATTAAGATGTGATGGCTGTGATCGTTATGGCAAGGCTTGCAGAAAAGTTTTTTTTCATATTGGTTTTTGAGTGTTTCCCATTTAGGTATATGTAGCTTTTCCCTATGCCTATCTTTTTGCCCATTGTGTCTAATGGGGCTTCAAATTAACAGAACTGCTTGTTTATTTGTTAGAAGCAGCAATCATAAAATCAGTTGGCATGGCTGTGAGTACAGAATCTTCTAGTTGCTGTTACAAAGAAAGTTGCAAAAAAAATCTTTGGTAGATGTACTACACAATATTTATACTTCAGATCAGTCCTAGTAGCCCGCTTAGAGACTATCCATGAATAAAAAAGTCTTGCCAGCTCATGTGAACCTTGTAGGAGGAGAGCCATATTAGACGATAGTATCCAAAAATCAGGAGGAGTCTAATAGTCCCATATTTTATTAAAATGCAAAGCTTTCATGCTCACAGAAGTTTAGGCTTGTTACTTAAATTTGGTAACATGACAAGATACTATCAGACTCCTGATTTCTGCAGCTTATGTCAAGTACTTCATAAATCCATAGTAATAATACCATAGATCAAACAGAACTTGTGTTTGAGCAACAGCAAACCTCCTTGTGATGCTAAATGACAAATTTGCAATGCTACAGCACCTATAGGACATAAATGTTCCTTTTTAAACTTTGAATGGTATTTTCCTTAAGGTGTTTCTCATAAAGTGTCTTTCATAAGATGTCTTCATAAAGAGACCTGGTTTGGTCAAGTGGTTAAGTGACCAAGCTAAAAACCAGAAGATTGTGAGTTCCAGTCCCACCTTAGGCATGAAAGCTGACTGTGTGATTGACTTTGAGCCAATCAGCAGAAGAATGTGAGTTCTAGTCCTACTTTAGCCATGAAAGCCAGCTGGGTGACTTGAGCCAGTCACTCTCTCTCATCCTAACTGACCTCATAAAGTTGTTGTTGGGGGGCGGAATGAGAGGAGGAAGGTATATTGGATATGTTCACTGCCTTGAGTTATTTGTAAAAATCATAAAGGCAGGATACAACTAAATAAATATAAAGTGTGATGTCTTTTTTTTTTTGCAGAGCTTGGAGACCTTAAAGAACTGCAGACACTGGATATCTCAACCAATCATTTGATAACTTTGCCTGAAAAACTGCACATGTGCCTCTCTCTTCAGTACCTCACTGTTGACCAAAACCATCTCTGGTACATCCCCCGCCATCTTTGCCAGCTTCCCAGTCTCAATGAGTTATCCATGGCTGGAAACCAGCTTGCCTTTTTGCCGCTTGGTGAGTGCTCTTTTAGCTATTTGAGAATTAATTTCTTAAATATATGGGGAGCAGGGTAGTTACGAAAGGGAGCAAATGAGATAACTTTTATATTTTAAAAAAATCTGATATATAATAAAGTATTCCAGTTTTATATATTCTGGGTTCGTGTATTATGCTAAACCAGAGTTTGTTTATATGAACCCACCAGTTAGATGGGCTAACACATAAAGCCACAATCCATGCTTTATAAACCAGAGTGGATGGTTTTCCAGATCATGTTAAGCCAAACAGAATGAATTGTATGTTTCTTTGTTAGCTGATCGCAGAACCAGGTCTTAAGGCCCTTCCGGAAGGCCATCAGAGAGGCAGCAGCCTCATGGCATGGGACAGGGGGAGCAGCCCTCAGCTCGAGGGGCAAGATGTTCCATAGGGTAGGAGCCACTGCAGAGAAGGCTCTTCTCCTAGACCTCACCAGCCGAAATTCCTTGGCTGACGGGAACCAGAGAAGGACTCCTCTGCTGATTCTGGTGGACCGGGAACTCCCTGTCGGGGTGACACGGCTCCTCAGATAGCCTGGTCCCATGCCATGAAGGCATGAATATTTACATTCTTAAATCCCTGTTAACAAAAATATTCTTACCATCATAGTTGTTTTGATTCATCTTGACTTATTTTTATTTTATTTTTATCCTGCCTTTATCATTTTTATAAATAACTCAAGGCAGTAAATGCAACTAATATTCTTCCTCCACCTATTTTCCCCACAACAACAACCCTGCAAGA
>JANHZU010006280.1:23515-39117 GCA_032468055.1 Acrochordus granulatus | reverse complement strand
ATATTCTTCCTCCACCTATTTTCCCCACAACAACAACCCTGCAAGATGAGTTGGGCTGAGAAAAAGTGACTGGCCCGAGGTCACCCAGCTGGGTCTCATACCTAAGGCAGGACTAGAACTCAGAGTCTTCTGGTTTCTAGCCTGGTGCCTAAACCACTGGACCAAACTGGTTCCTATAGTTTTCTATTACACTTACCTGGCTCTTCCTTCTGCATCTGAACAAATCACTGACAGTTTCACGAGCTCTGAGGAGTTAATTCATAATTTATTATTTAAAGTTATGTACAGTCTAGGGACTCTTTTCTCCAGGAAGGCATTTGCCATAAAATTATATGTTGCCTTTATCTGAATTGTATATTGTTTTTATTTGACTTGAAATAAAGTTGTATGAATTATTGAAACTATTGTCATTAAACATTAATAAAATTAAAGTATTGGGTCTGAGGCAGAGCCACTTTCCCTAGCAGTAATAATGATATAGGTATAATTGCGATACCCTAAAATATTCCACAACCCCATATTTAAATTTTAGAATGAAGAAAGAGACTCCAAGGCAAGCATTTTTAAAAAGGAACTTGCCATCCTCTGAAAATAACTTCAGACTATGTACTTGAATTTGAAGGATGTGCACACATGAAAAGCTTTCTGGTCTGAGAATGGATGTCCATGAAAGATCTTATAGCTTGACATACGATGGAGATATATTTCCACAGAGAGATTTAGCCATAATTTGGTTTACATGGCTACAAATCAGTTGGGTTAACTTTCCACGTGTTTGAAATTTGAGGTTTCATATTTCAGGCTGGTTGGAATCACATCTTCTAATGCTTAGAAGCAGCTACGTGTTAAAAATGGAGTTGGTGGAAATAATACAGCAGTTAATGCATACATTTAGACAGGCAAAATTGTAGGTATGTCTGCACTGCTGCAGATTAAAAAGTTAGCATATCTTGTTACAAAAAAATTATTCTTCTAGAAATATCTTTAATTCATTTGGTATTTGATTCAGATTATCTTTAAATGCATTCTGAGTCAGCTTCTGTAAACTGTCGGGCCCATATTGAAGATACACTGGCTAATAGTAGCCTAAAAGCAGTTAATGCAAAAATGCCACTCTGCGTATCTCTCACAATATATATCTTTAAGTTATCACTGGTTTTTTTTTCAAGAACAGTGACAGTGGAGTCAGAGAAAGCATGTATATGTATATATAAATATATGCACACTTGTATACACCATAAGGAACCAGAGAAACCAGGAAATGGCAATATCCAACCATCCCTCTCTTATAAATAGTCTACTCTTCGGAAAAGGGGAAATTAGTATCTGTGGCATCCTCAAGAAGAGCATTCAACCTGGCATGTTCTTTCTTTAGAGAAAACCATCTTTGTAGGTTTGGGGAGCTTAGCCACTTAGCATCTGAGCTAAGTGATAATCACTACTTTCTATTTTTCAGTTGGTTTACTGTCTCTCTAAGTGGTCATATGACTTGTTTTTAGCTTCTCATCTTATGCAAATAAACCCAACCAATATTGTTATTCAACCAGAGTTTATTGCATAGCAAGCTATGAGAACCCAACTGGGATTTCATTCAATATAGCATGGTTTAACAAACCATGGTTTAGTATGTTGCATGAAGCCTAAATTAAAATCTGTTTTAACCTTTAAGGAACGGCAGGAATAGGAACTTTCTAAAGATCAGGGGCTGCAGCTAGCCGAGCCAGTTGGATTTATGACATTGAGGGATTTGAAATCACAGGAAGAAATGGACCTGATTTTGGGTGGCCTGTTTTCCAGACGTTAAGATATGGCAGTGGAAAACCTCTGTGAAGAAAAGTGTTATATTTTCACCTTTTAACATTCCTCTATAAGACAGCTTGAGATACTGCTGAAATTCAGTGACAAAATAACAAACTTTGGGAATATAATTTCTGTCAGTCCAAAAGGTTGCTTAAGGGTGGAAATTGGAGTGAATTTCCTACAGTACATTTCTCTCATTTTCACCCTCATTTTGGAGAAAAAGCAAAACAAATATCACAGCAGCAAGAATCTGGCCGCTTTGCTGCCAAATTTCAGCAGCGTGTTCTTGGAAAGCTACAGGGCTACAAATGTGTTAAGGACCACCTGTAGCTTTTGAGTCGCCCACCCTAGTTTAGGGTATTACTATGCCAGCCCATATGTTTGAGGATGAGTGTATTAATTCTGCTCCTTTTTATAAAATCATACACATAAATGAATTCTTGCATTTGTAGATGGAGGGTTACTATAACTTACTTTATTATCCCATAAAATATAGCTTTTCTGTTTTCACAGGGTTAAAAAATAGCAGGGCAAATATATAAGACTTTTTGTTCCATGTTCAGCCATATGGAATGCAGATGGCAGTGCCTTGAGGATAATTTTTAAAAAGTGTAGTTGAATTAGGGTTTGTTTAGGACTCCTGCAGTTTGGTCAGTTCATGTGAAAGTCTTTGATCTCCTCTGAAGAGGAAAATGGAAAAGTTGTAGACAAACTGCACTGCTTTAAGCTACACAAAACTTCCTTTTGTGTCTTCAGATGCAAGTTTTCTTTCTCTATGAAGGAAAAGGAACATGTTAAGAAAAGAGCATTTTTGTAGTGTTTCTTGCATGATCAGAAAGTTTAAAACTTTAATGAAAAGAGTCACTTACAAGAGCAGCCACTAAACATTTAGGAATCCTTTTTGTGGTTTGGTTTTGGCTTGGCTTGTCTTGTCTTGTCTTGGCTCAGCTTTTAGGTCTTTGGGAATTTTGCATTAGAAAGGATCAAGCAAAGATATAATGGTTGTGCTGATAGAACAGATAAATATATCGTGCTTCTCAATTGCCAAAGAACTTTAATCGACAGAGTGCATTCTCACAATGCACTAAACGTGGAGAGAGAGCCATGGGGGGAAAAACCAGCCATTTGTTGCTTATTTTTAAACGTATCTAGGCTGCGTTTTCACAGCTTAGGAAATGTTTTTAAAAAATCTTACTGCATTTGCAAGTTTTAATAGCAAAATTAAAATTACACTATCGGTAACTATTAACAGTATTAATTACAGTATTAACAGTAACAGTAACTACTGTTGAGAAGAAAATCAAAATGCAGCTTAAGTAAGGGAAGTACAACATAATTTTGCAAATTAAATTGTGATGAACTTTCAGGGCTTTTATTTCCCATCTGATTCTGATCAGATCAGAATTGCTGTTGTGAAGGTAAGGCTGAGCTGAAATGGCTGTTGGCCACTTAAAAAATTGGTCGTACATAATGAGACTTTAGCCTTTGAAGGGTTTCTTGGCTGGTCCTAGTGAAGCAAGTAGCATCTCTTGAGCTAAGAAAAAAAATACTGTAAATCAAATTGTTTCATTCACAGGTTCATGCGCACACAGAACAGAGAGAAAGAAATACAAAGATAAATGTTCTTTCATTCTTGGTGATGTCATTGTTTTTCTTGGAATCAGATAGTCCTACTTATACTTAGCAGACTTTTTGAAAAGATCACATAAGAAAACTGGAACTTTGCATTGTTCTTTTTCAGCCATTTAATGAAACTTCTGTTATCTCTTATGATAGAATATATTTGGATATTCTCCCAGACAGAGACATTAAAAGAAAGGGATTGACTTGGGGGGTAATGTTCACTGCAGAACCTGTCTTGTTTTTATATAGTGTTCATTTATTTAACTCATAAAAGGTTTTTCTTCTGTTCAGGTGATAGGCATGTTCAGTGACACTCCAGGAAGGACTGTATATTTATGTGTGTGTTTAGACATGTCTGTCAGGAATATGATTACTTATTTTCTTTTTGTTTCTTAAATCCAGATTTAGGCCGTTCCCGGGAACTACAGTATGTTTATGTGGATAACAACGCTCACCTTAAAGGTCTCCCTTCTTACCTTTATAACAAAGTCATTGGTTGTAATGGGTAGGTATTCAAATTTAAATTAAGCCTACAAATAAAAATTGCTATGCATCCTTTTATTTTCTAAGTCTTTTGCACAAATGGGCTGAATTAAACTTTATCTTGGATTATTTAATCCATCATATTGTGGTGTTTTACTCTTTAAAGGAATTTACCTAGAATGTCTGCTCCATTCAGTTTTGCTAAATCTCCTACATAAATTTCTGACTATCAAATGCTTCGAGAGCTTAGCCCTGCCTTCTGTGCTGTTCCTTGATGTTCTAGGACAATTCAGGGGAAATATTGAACTTGAAACCTGATAACAATGGAATAGAAGTCTTGATGTAAACCTGCATTTTTTCAAATATATTTTATGATAATGTTCTCTTTGTGTGCTTTGCAGTATATGGTTCTATGGATTTATAAAGGCCATGTATCATATAGATTGCTATACATAAGTCCCTAAACTGCACCTTCCAGATCCAATAGATGAGAATCTCTGTAGCTCATGGTTGACCTGTGGGGTCTTTGGTGCTTTTCTGTGCTTGGTTGTTTACTTGCAGACATTTCATTACCCCACTAAGGCATCTGCAAGCAAACAACCCACTTCAGAGAGCACCAAGGATTTCACACCTTCTAGTTCTTTTAGAATTCTTTTCAAAACTTTCTGCCATGGGGTATACATTTGAACTCATCTAGAGAGTGATTAAAGTATTCCAATTTTCCTTCTGCTTCTGAAAAGTATATTAGATATCACTTATTTGCTTTTCATATTAAGATGGTAATTTGTAGCAAAACATATTTCCTTAGCAAACAGAATAACATGGCTCTGTTTAATTTGGATTGATTCATAATTTGAAAAGCATCCTTCTGTATGCTCAAGGCACTGTTGGCAAAACTTGAAAGTGTGCACATTAGATGAAGTGGCAACTGCTGGTATAATCCCCTTAGGTCTGAATTGCCTTCTGTCAGGTGATTCTGTAAATAGATCAGGGAGTTCTGCTCACTCTTCTTACATTAGACAAAGAGAGAATTTATCTCCAGTAGTTGAATATTCATAAAGACCAGCCACAGAAGTTGAATCCTTAGCCCTGCTGGGACAACCCTCTAGGAGTAGATATATGAAAGGTAAATGTGTCCTAACTCCTCCATGTTCTTGGAATTATTGAATGGAAAAGGATTTTCTTCCAGTAGAAACAGCAGCATCGAAACAAGTGGCAACACTTTGTTTTGGTGGATCATGAAAATAAACACATGCCCTTATTTCTCAATTCAAAGCAGCCCTTGAAGATTGAGAAATGTTTCTAAGCTAAATAAGTAATATGTTACTTGTTAGAATCTGCATTATCCTAAGGACTTAAGAAAATATACGTGTCAAATTCTGTGTTACCTTTTAAAGGTTTTTTAGAAAGTAGTTGACTTGCATAAGGGTCACCTCCCTGAGGGAATGCCACCTATAGAAACCAGGTTAAGTCTTCCTTGGAACAGTTTATAACCAGATAACCAGTTTTCCCCTATCTTACTGGATATTCAAGAACACAGGTCTTCAGAAAGGTTTTGAGAGCTATGGAAGTTGAACCAACCTGCAGGTATGGTACCAGCATTAGATGCTGATCAAAGTTATGCAATATTTCTTATTCCCATGTAAGCCAATTGGAGCGTGTGGAAGCGTGCAGCTTAGAATCCCAAGTATGTAAATGAGTAAATATATTCATTAAATGAATTTTGTTTCTAAGCAAAGATCTGAAATGTTATTGCTGTATCTAGCACAAAATTTTTTACAGGGCCATGTCTTTTTTTTTCGTATCTGTCATTAATTTCTTAAATGTAACCAGTTTTTAATAATCTATATGTCATTTTTTTCTAATTTTCTATTGGAACATTATCCTTTTTGTTAACTTTTGAATCAATGTCCTTGTGTACAATTGCCACATTTACTTATATCTGGCCCTAGAACAAACTTCTGCCTGACTTTTGGATATGTAATTTCTTGACATCTACAAGTCTGATTAACACTGATAAAGTCAAGTCGGGGTTGTTACATTTAGCAAGCTTCTTGTCAGCAAGTTAATGTTCATTTCTGAAGCATGATACTGGGCAGCTCCTGTGAATATGAGACATTTGCAGATTTTTGCTAGGTTTGGGTTGAATTAATCCACATAAGGTAGCTGGTTTGATTAAAAACGTTTTGTGAATCCAGCCACTCTGGCTAATCAGCCAGGATTTTTAATTAGTGTGTTTGGAGGGTGGGGTTTCCAGTAAAATGTGTTTAATCAAACATGACTTGGTTAAATGTGTGAAAATGAAACCCTATTGAGTATTCTTCCAAATGTTTATGTTTTAAGCCAGGGAATATGGTTTTGGAATATATTTCTGATCCACGATTCATTTTTTTAATGGCATTCAGGAAAGTCTTATTGAAGAAAAGCTTTGCAGGAAATAGAAATACACCACTAGGTTGTAATTGTATCCCTTGATAGGGTAAAGCAGTTATATTAGGTGGCTATTGGGAGGGAATGCTATGATCTCTCTAATGTGGTTGATGCTGGTGCTCAGCACACAAAACTGATAGTTGGCTATGAAGCATGCCTGCCTTAGAACTCCATTATAACAATAAATCTTGGATTGCATTGATGTTTTGGAGTTCATCCAGGCAAAACTACCGTTCTAAAAACGACAAGCATGAGTTCAGCAAATATACTGTTTCCAAGCAAGAGTATGTTAAAATTTACTATGATTCCTTGCTAAATGGACCTGTCCATTCCTGGAATGTAATACTGTATATAAAACAATTCATTATCAATAAAAAAGAGATATAAGAAAACTCAGAGTGTCGTGGCTTCCATTTGGGTTATATTTAGTATAAAGACTTATTAAATCAGTATTTCCTTGCTGAAGAAAAAATATTAAGCTCATGCTTTGGGTATGCTCATTTGTTTTTACAGATCTATTTTGCATGTGGTATTATCAGGGACTTCTTAAATTTGACCATCCCTCTCTGCTTCTTTTTGGGGGGGGTAATTCTATATCAGTATGATGTTTTTCTCCATTTTCTTGTAATCTATTCAGCACTAAAGTCCATTCTTTAGTACAAGTCAATAGCCCAGAAATGTGACTATTTGAAAAACCCTGAAATAACCCCAGCCATTTATATTTTAATGTCCCTGAATGAAAAATACTGATCTGATCATTTCAAACACTAAGTTATAGTTTGGATAGGGCCACCTCACTGTTCCCCCTTTTAAAAAAGGCTGCAGAGTTATTGACACAAAATGTACTGAATGTAAATGTGCCTTTTCTTCTCTGGCTTGTTCTGACCGAAATGATCTGTGATGATGTCTACTTTTGACTGCAAGGGCATAAGTTGAGTGTTCTTTTATGGAAATGGAGCACTCATTGGTTTACTGTTCAGCAAGAGTGATCTAAGAGAACAAAATAATATTTCTTTAGATCACTGGGATTCTCCAACTTTGTATCACTCACTGTCAACAAATTTTTCCCTTTCTCCAAATATCTCTCCAGCTGTGGTTCTCCTGTTCAAAAAACAGAGGTGAAACTTCTTTCCTTTTCATCAGGACACCTGACAGTTTTCCTCCCAGCAGAGGTGAAGTTAATAGGGACAGAATTGGAACATGTGCTCCCCTTGCAGGAGGTGGCCATGAGGACCTTGTATAACACATACTGTCAGTCTCTGAAAGGTAACTGGATGATGGTTGAATCTCTGAAATATCTTCAGTCTGTAAAGCTGGGGAGAGGAATCTATGACTACCCAAACGAAAACTTCCAGCATCTTTTCTGTGCTGTTTACAGATAGTCCTCGACTTCTGACCACAATCGAGACTAGAATTTCCATTCCTAAGCAAGGTGATTGTTAAGTGAGTTGCACCCAGTTTTGCATTTTTTGCTGCAATTGATGAATCACTGCAGTTGTTAAGTGAATCATGTGTTTGTTAAGTGAATCCAGCTTCCCCCATTGACTTTCTTGTCAGAGGTCCCCGGGGAAATTTGCAAATAGCAATCGCATGACCCCAGGATATTGGGACAATATATGTCGGTTGCCAAGTGCCCAAATTTTAATCATGTGACCATGGGGATACTGCGATGATCATAATTATGAGGACCAGTCATGTCATTTTTTTCCAGTGCTGTTGTAACTTCAAGCAGTCACTAAACAAATGGTTGTAAGTCAAGTACTATCTGTCAACAACATATTTTCTGCCTCCTTCTCAGAATGTGGGATAGAGGTATTCATTTAACATCTGAGAGCCTGAAAAGCAACCACCATGGATCTCCAGAAATATTAATGTGATAGGAGGGAAAACAACTAAATGCATGAGTGGAAAGTAATTTTATATTAATGGTATTTAACTTTAATTGTATTGTTTCATTTCAATGAAATCAAGCAGGCACACTTCCAAACAGGTTACCCAGCTACAGCTGCCTTATCATTTTTAGAATCAAGTTAGAAATTTTTAGAATCATTTTAAAATGCCTATCATTTTTAGAATCATTTTAGATTCTAAAATATTCTCAGGTTTTTAGAATCATTTCTGATAAGGAGGAATTATTGGAAGCAAAACTAATGCAGAATGAGTTTGCTGTGGGTTTTGCATGGTAGCTTCCTTTTTTGAAGAAACTAAAAATATTAAAAGTCAAGAGGAGCAGAAAAGCTGGCAAGCCCAAGAAGGATATTTGCAAACATACTGGTATCCTCAAGTGTATTCTCACACACACACACACATAGAGAGAGAGACATACACACACACATGCATGCACACATGCGTACACAGACATAAATACATGCAGACAGACATATTCCAGTCTAAAAAAGTATATTGAAGGATCAACATGGAACTTCAGATATATAGTTGGGCAAATTGAGTTTTCAACTCTCTTATCAGATGGCATCTCAAGGCACCCTTTCAGTAGAAATACTACAGCCCCCAAAGGCATCCTAATGTTGTACTTCAGAGTTAAAAGGCATTTCAGAGCCCTTTTTCCTTCTTTGCAATGTCATCTTTCTGTCTGCAGGAGGGAGGCCATAGATTCCTAATGGGGCGTGCAACAAATAGAAATATTCCCAAGACAAGAAGGAGTGCCACATGCAGCAAAAGAGAGTTCCTAGGCAGCTAGCTCTAAAGCTGACCCATGGATTCATCATGAGGCAGAAAAACTGCTCAGGCCCACTGGACGTGGCAGTGCAGCGTGATGGCTGATCTGCTTCAGAACAGCTCCCAATCCTGATTTCTGAAAACTGGTTGATGGCATGTTTGTGTTCATGTGCTACCATGTGAGGCCAGTGGGCATGACAGAGATGTTGACTGTTGGGCTGTTTCATTTGAGGACAAGGAGGATATGTTGGATCAGGAAAATTGAGATGAACAGAAGGTGGCAAACATGTTGCTTTTTTTAAAAAAAAAGGTGTCCAAAATAAACACTATTGTCCTGAAGATGATCAGTATCCCTTCTACTTGGCACAGTGCTGGGACAATTGTCTTCAAACTGTTTGTGGACCTGATAAAGGGAATTGGAGAGCTTCATGCAGTGATCTTAATTATTTAACAGACTAACATTTACTTCTTTTTTCTCCAGTGCAGATTTATTGCTGTGTTTTGCTAACATTGCAGGGAGTTCAAGCTATTGGGTCAGATGAGTTGTGTCAAAGAGCAGATCGTGATACCCTCTAAAATAGTTTAACTTTTTTTTCAAAAAATCTTCTCTTCATTTTATCTCACATCTTTGACAATTGTTATTAGATAGCAATAAAAACTATCATAGGGACTGGGTTCCATTCCCCTTATGAATGCAAAAAATCTCATGATGCTTGTTTAAACCATGGTTTGTGGACCAAATTACAGTGATTTAGTTCTAATAAAGTGGCAAGCCATTCATTGTGGCTTCATAACACCAGCGTTAAGCCAAGCAAATGAACCCCACTGTGGTTTAGCAGAACAGAGAACCTATTAAATTTACTATTAGAGTGGAAAGAGTTTTGATGGATAAAAAAGAAAAGTTTCTCAAGCAAACATTTATTCCATCCATACTACCTTAGTTGGACTTACTCTAGAGCAGCCTCTTCTAATTTGGGCGTTCTTCAAATATGTGACTTTGATTCTCAGAGCTCGTGGCATGGCTTTGTTGGCTGAAATTTTTCAGCCAACAAAATTTGTTTCAAAATTTTGAAACAAAATTTCAGCCAAATTTCAGTTGGCTGAAATTTTTTTTTCAGCTTTGTTGGCTGAAACATTCTGGAAGCTAAGTTCCAACATTTGGAGAATACCTAATTTAGGAGGTTTGTATTGTATCATTGGAAGAGTTGTTTGCTTTTATCAGATGTGAACAGAACTGTGATATGTATCAAAAGATAACTATCTTCTTTCTTCCGTCCACTCTAGATATGAAGTTTATGACTCCAATCTCATTACCTAGAAGTCTCCTGGATTTGCTACACTGCCCTCTGGGACATTGCCACCGTTGCAGTCAGCCCATGTTTACTATTGTCTATCCCAAGCTCTTTCCCTTGAGAGAGACACCAATGGCTGGATTACATCAGGGGTAATTACAGAGAAAATTACATAGTAGTTTCAGACTGTATGCCCAAGCTTTAGTCAGGAGGCAAGGCATTTGCAAAGGCAAATGCTTGGGCTTTGTGATACAATTTTGTCTGAAGGCAGTCTTCTCTTCAAATGGAGAAGTACATACCTATCAGGTATTATTAAGACTCAGTTACAAGGTTGCTTTTCCATAAGACACTGCTTATATTCCAAATTACAGGATTTTACATTGAACTTTCAGTTGTATGGTTTTTGCCTGGAAAACTAAATAGAGTCTGAACAAGTATTCTTTCTTCCTACAAAACAATAGGGAGAGAATCAAAATCTATAGTGGGGAGGGGGAAGGAAAGAAACAAAACTTGAAGTCTTGGCATCCAGATTTCTAGAGCTTTTAATACATTGCATTTACTTTTTTTCTTCAAATCCCTGAGCACTTAAAAGCATGTCTGCCTTCTCAAAGAAGGCAGATATTTTTGTAAATTGAAAATTGTAGTACATGCTATTTTTCAGTGATCAGACTTGGTTTCTCCTTCCAAACGCCCCCAACCTGTATTTATAGAAGATCTTGGCCCTAGGCATATAATGACTGTATATTTTTAAATTTGTTTTTATTAACCAAATACAAAGAACAAGAATAGACAAAATCATAAAAGAAGGAAAAAAGCTAACCCGCCCCAAATATACAGGGCATATCCTCACAAATATATATACTGTACATTAATAAATGGAATCCTTTGATTCATCTGTAGCTAATCTAAATTTATCAGTTCTGCAGACCACTGAATAGTTGAAGCTGTACGTTTGTATTCCAGTGCTGAACAGTAAGTCTTTTGGTTATAACTAAGATACAGAGGATCCATTCTTTTTGCCCAGAAGTCAACTTCTATGTGATAGCAATAAACTTTCAAGAATGTAAACATCCAAAAATATTATATCTCAAAGTTGAGTTAATATACTTATTAATACCTTTCTTTTCTGATAGATCACGATATTTAATAAAGTATTAATGTACAATGATTATATATTAAAATCAACTTCACAAATATAGTCTCGGTGTAAGCCCGTTTGAGACCCAAGTGACTCATAACAGGGTGAGCGCCCATTATTCGCCCCAGCTCCTGCCAACCTAGCAGCTCAAAAGCATGCAAAATGCAAGTAGATTAATAGGTGCCACCTATATTGGTGGGAAGGTAACAGCATTCTGTGCACCTCAGCATATAGTCATGCTGGCCACATGACCACAGAAGCATCTTCAGACAAACACTGGTTCTTCAGCTATGAAACGGAGATGAGCGCCGCCCCCTAGGGATAAATGCAACTGAAAGGGGAAACCTTTACCTAGATTGTAAAGATACTCTGTGATAGATGTCTAATATTTGGTGATAGAATTCTTGGGTACCAGTGATGCCCTTTTGACAGTGTCCCTGATTCTCTCTTTTACTACTGATTTGACTTTCTCCAGGATTAATTGGCCTAAATACATCTACCAGTACATATCCATTCTCCTCTGGTGTGCCAGATATTTGCTTTGTAAGTACTAGTACAAATCACCAGAGACTATATTCAATTTCTTTCTATGGATCCTGAATAAACTGCAGGGAATATAGTTCATTATTAGGTATTATGTTAGCTAAGAATATAGATTCATAATTCTACACGTAGTATTGGATGATAAAACTTATCCTGAGTATGTTCATTGGAATGATAACACTCTGAATCCAAAAGCATTCAGAGCCCTTTTGTTCCCTATCTCTAGTAGACAAGAGTTTCCAGTAATTTCAGACTCAGTGAGATTTTAATTAAAAGCAGAATTTGAGTTTATGAGTCAAAGGCAAGAAGGTACTAAGGTAAAAGGAATGCAAAATGCATCTTTAGATGTTTGTCTTTTGGCAGTGGTTGAAACAATATTTGGCCAAGCATTTAAAATTATTTGGTATTCAAATAGTTGTGCAGATTTCTTTTCAGTGTAGTTATATTGTTAAGATTCTATCCTGTGCATTGTGATTGTTGGCCTGCAATACCCCAATAAATGACTTAAATAAATGGGATTTTAATTGCTGATCATTTTTAGTTTGATAGTTCTGGTTTATGTTTTCTTTGTAAACTACCAGTGATGTTGAACTGATGTGTACTGATGTGAATGTATTTTTAGATTACTTGTTAAAGTCATACAAGTCTTTCTTTTTTTTTCCATTTTAGCAAACATAGAGTATTTGCATAAAAAAATCATATTCCCTTTTCCATTACCACATGGAAGAAGTCCCAGCATAGAGTGCAGATTATTTAGCAGCAAATATGGAAGATTTGAGGGAGCATCGTACAGGGTTTTTTAAATGTTCTTTGTTTAATAAGTTAAGAAACCTTCCAGATGTTTTCTTCATTCTTCAAATCTGCAGTAATAATTAGCTGGACCTTTTGGTATGTTGACAGAGGAAGAAAACCTCTTGCTATTTTTGCAAGCTCAAATATTTTATGTACTTCGTTTACCAAGACTTGATCCTTGATTTCTTTGCTTTTTTAACCATCCATAAAAGTTATATATTGTGGATTAGAGCCAACATTTTAATTTGAGATGACAACTGTTGCTTCTTTCTCTCCTTATTTATTTATTTGTGTTCCAGGAGAACTACGGTCAGTTTTGTGGCATATTGCTGCTCCACCCAGTGTCTGCAGACCTTTGACCTACTGAGCTGATAAATACTTAAAGCTATTCAGGAGTGGTGCCAGCTTAAAGCTGCATTAGACTGTGGCTCCTGACCATACTTCAATTTGTGCCAAAGCAGCAGGAGGCATGCCCAGCTTGGAACATTAAGAATCACTTGAAGCCTGCACTCTTATCAAATTTGGATGAAAGGCAGAACCTCTCTTGGAAGCACTGCAATTGTCCAGTTTTAGAGAACATTTAATAATTTAATAATTATTCCTAGTCCTCCCCAAGCAGTAAACATAAAGCAGCAACCATGCAAGCAAAGAACCTGTTGGAGCCTCACAGAACTTGTACATGTGATTCAAGTTGCATTTTATACACTACTTCACTTGGGCTGCTTGGTAATATCTGTTGGTGTGGGTTTTTTAATGATATCTTTGCAGTCCTTTTAACTTTTCCAATTATTTCCCTGCTTGATTTCCTGTTACTGCTCTCTTGAGGAGCAGCCATGAAAGGTAACAATTTATTTATGCTAGTGAGGTTTGTCCTTACTTTCCATTAATGATCCAATACGTTTTCCTTCTCGCCCAACTGATGTTTTGATTGTTATTGAGACTTAAAGATGTTCTTGTGAAAAGCTTTTGTTTTGAACATAAC
This sequence comes from Acrochordus granulatus, assembly GCA_032468055.1. Lineage (NCBI taxonomy): Eukaryota > Metazoa > Chordata > Lepidosauria > Squamata > Acrochordidae > Acrochordus > Acrochordus granulatus. Next base: position 25,355 of record JANHZU010006280.1, on the reverse strand, counting down.
TTAATGCAGTCTGTCATCCAGTTGGGTAGGGTAGAGAGAATGTTTTAAGTTATTTTTCATATGTGGTTGAAGCCTATGGTGAAGAGATCACCATAGGCAACCACAGAAAGTAGATTCCTCATTTGCTGGTCATTCTTTACAAAACATTTTTCACCCTTGATATTGCAGAGCTAATGAGATTTTAAAAATTATAGTAGATTTAGAATAAGTAAAAAGTTGTCTCTGGTCTCCTGTCCATACTTAGAATATAAAGTTTTGTAAATATTAACATTTGTTAGCCTTTATACATTTTGAACTACATTATCTTCTGATCATGCTCGTTGCCTTTTGTGGCTGTGCAGGGTAGGAACTGTAGTCCAACATAGCAGGAGAGCACCACTTGGTAGAAGTATTACATTGTATGTTTTTTGGGGTCTGTTTCAATACTTTGATTTTTCCATCAAATGGTCCACAATTGGGGAGGTCACAAAAAGGGTTGAACAAACTGATTTTCCCTATATTATTTCTAAAGAGCTATGGTAGCATTTTAAATTGTACTCAAGTAATAACTTCCATACATTATTTCTGCTCTGGGAATTGCTTCTTAGAATCTTTGTACTTACACAGCTCAGAAATCTGCAGGAAACAGAATGTGGGCATTAACTTGCCATTTAATTTTTTGGAAAAAAAAAAGAAGGGTGGCAAAGCTTACCTCTTCTTAAATGGTTTTCAAATATTTTTCAAAATATTTGTGGCTAGCATCATTATCAGTGGCAGTCATTTGCAAGTTTGACATACTGAATTCTCTTTTTGTTAAAAGCTAGTAATTTGAAAAGTTCAAATATTTTTTAAAGTGGCATGGTGAGGAAAATTAGGAACATTACTGGGTGTGTAGCGAGACGTAACAAAATATATATGTCTTTGATGCCAGAAAGCAATGGCTCCCCTGTCTTTATGATTTCATCCTTCTGTAAGCTCTCTTAAAGAACAATTCCGTGAAATTCAGGTTCAAAAGTGCATATTATGAACAATAAGTTGGTAGAGTTCTGAACAGCTACAGAGTCTTTGAGAGGGGGCATATTGTGCCTTGTAAAGTAGTATTTAAACATAATAGCTAAAACATGAATCCTTTCACATGAATTTTCTGAAGTACATTAAAAACACATATATCTGCCTGCATTTTGAAAAGGGTACCATCTTCTAAACTCAAACCATCTTAGTTAAGAGTCAAACTCTTGTTATAACTATTCCCAAGAAGTGTCTGAGAATTTTTTGAGATTCTTTAGAGGTCATCAATATTTCTGAAGACAGTAGAAGCATAATAGTCTGAAATTTGATTGTCACACTCTTGTAACTTTCTGCTCTCCTGGGAAGTGGACATGTTCCGGACAACTTAAAATACTAAGGCAATCCAGCTGCCCTCCAAGTGGAGGAACTCTAAATCCTCATATCCGAAAGGTGCCCAGGCTGGTGATATCTGAAATAAGAAACAATGCCCTGTATAATCATCCTCCTTTCATCCATCCCTTTGTTTTGTTTTGCTTTTGAGCACAGTTGAGGCATATACACTTTTATGTCATTATTTCTTAGCCCATAGTTCGTGTTGCTCTCATTTTGAGAGATTTAAGGAAATGTGAGGGTTGAGACTGCTGTTTTACCACTCCACCCTGGGCCTCTTTATCACCAAATGTGCAATTACTCCAGGTAGTTATAATATTTCATCCACCTCCTATTCCATTAATCTCTACATTCTTAATTTTAAATATTTTTGTTGTTCAGTCGCACAGTCGTGTCCAACTCTTCGCAACCCCATGGACTGCATTACGCCAGGCCCCCCTGTCCTGCACTGCCTCCCGGAGTC
>JANHZU010006280.1:11650-23415 GCA_032468055.1 Acrochordus granulatus | reverse complement strand
CATCAAAGCATACTTTCAGTTATCTGTCTTATTTAGCTGTCTGCTAAATTCTAAGACTGGTAAAATATTTTGAAAAAGGTGCTTCAAAATCCATGCAAGGACATACAAATCACCTCTTCTGGAATGGTTAAATAGCTGTATCTTTTCTGAAGCTCTTGCAGCTGCTTTAGAAGTTGCTCCTATCTATCTCCAGGTGTGTAAAAATCCAAGTTCATGCATGCCCAAAGATGCAGGATCAGCCAGGGGCAACTTTTGAAGCTTCCTTGTGAAAAAGGGTGAGTGAATTAAAAATTCCAATTGTGCTCCAAAACTCCTCTTTTGAAGGACTGGCACAGTACAGCCTCAGATTAGCAGAGCAAGCACAATACACCAGTATTGTGTAATTCAAGGTGATATAGAACATAGTGTGGTGGTGCAACTTTTTTGTTAATGGGACACAAGAAGAGCAGAACATAAACAGCATGGGAATTAAGGAAGCAACCAAACAGCATTGAATCAGATGCATGCTGAGTTTAAATGGAGGCATTTGAGTCTAATATCAAAAATTTCATCTTTGCCCCTATTTTCGTAAATGCACGAACAAAAATAAAGCTGTTTCAATCAAAAGCTTTTTCCACAGGAAACAGGACAACACAAATATAAAAACAGATTATTTGGCTGTTTGGTATCATAAAATTTAAGATATGCTTCTTAGATTTGTATCTTAATTTACTTTAGGAACATAAATTACAAAAGGAATATTTGCTCCTTTGATTTTTTTTCTTTACAACAATGATTTTGTGAGACAGTTGAGGCTAAGTCCCAAGTCAGTGAACTTCTGTAGTTTATAGTACAGCTGACCTTGGATCAAGAAAGTTTAATTTTTCTTTTGGAAGAAAAGGAAAAGAAGGGAAGGGAAGGGAAGGGAAGGGGGAAGGGAAGGGAAGGGAAGGGAAGGGAAGGGAAGGGAAGGGAATACACTCCTCTTCCTTACGTGCTTACTCACTTAGCCTCCCCCCAAAAATGTGTGGGGAAAGTCCAGAAAGTCAGCGATGCCTTGCTGGGATGATTCTGCTGAAGGGTGTGTCAGAAAGGATGGGCCACATTGTCCTCCCCTTCCAGGTTGACGTGAGCGACTGACGTGCCTGCAAAGCTTGGTGCCATCTGAGCAGGGTCAGCCGGATTGTGGTCTTCGGTTCTCGGGATCTGCTTCACGAGAAGACACGCATGACAAACATTGCGAGTCAAAATCTTCGCTCGTTTAAAACCTGGCCTGTTCTTTGCCTGCAGCACCACAGGAAAGCAGAAAAGAGCTCCTTCCCAAACTGGGAAACGTCTTGCTTCATACAATATTATGCCTATTTTATAATATTTTATGTCTATTTTACAATATTTTATATAATATTTTATGTCTATTTTATCATAATGTATATTTTACTTCATACAAGATTAGTCTATTGTATGTTTGACTTCATACAATATTATGTATATTTTATAATATTTTATAAAATATTTATGTCTATTTTATAATATTTTATGATAATGCATATTTTACTTCATACAATATTCGAATATTGCACAACAGTGGGAACACCGTGAAACCGATGCTGCTGAGCGCGGAAGGGCGCAGCGCGTCTTCCGCCGGAGAGCACCCCCCTCCCCATCGCCACAGTAAAGACAACGCTCACCACGTTTCCCTTTTCCCCAGGATGTGCATTTCGTTCTGTGACTTCGGATTTATTGCGCTTTGCGGCTCACATTTCTTCCAAAAATGGTGCTCGGCGCTGGATAATCAATAAATGAAGATTTACAAAAGAAGAAAAAAAGAAAACGGGGTTGGAATAAAACAGAGCAAAGTGCAGGGGAGAACACACACAAAGGAACGATCAGCCGTCGGCGATGCAGGGGGCTGGCGCCCTTCTCGGAAGAGGGAGCACGTTCCCTTCAGCAGGGAATGAACTTCTGGGCACGACTGCTTCGCGTGACATCGATGTGAAGACTGATGAAGGTCCTGTGGCTCATCCGAGCATATAGACATGCGGCGCAGACGGAGATCGAAGAAATGAATGTAGATAGTCCCTGACTCATGACCAAAGTTGGGCCCTGGATTTGTATTGCTAAGCAAGGTGGTTGTTGAATGAGTTGCCTCTGATTTCAATGACCTTTCTGCCCCAGCTGTCACGTGAATCACTGCAGTCGCTAAGTGAATCACGCAGATGTTAAGCGAATCCCACTTCCTCTGCTGACCTGGCTTGTTGGAGAACCCCCTGGGGAAGGCTGCAAATGGTGATAACGTGACCCCCGGAGGCTGCAAACATCATCAATGTATGCCATGGGCTAAGCACTCAAATTCTGACGGCGTGACCAATGGCGATGCTGTGATGGTTGGAGGTGTGAGGACCAGCTGTAAGCCACTTCTTTCAGCGCTGTCGTAGCTTCAGATGGTCACTAAACCGCGGTTGTGAGTCGAGGACTCCCTGTAGAGTTCGGGTGTCAGCCCACTCAACCCACAACTCACCGGCTGTTGTTCCCTCCCTCGCTTTATCCCTCCTCCTGGCTGGGGTTTGATTCTGCCTTCCCGAAAGGCACTCGAGGCTCCATCCCGTGGCGATGATACACCGGCCAGCCATGTCTGGAGATGATGCTCAGGGAGATGATGCCCGACCTGTGAGCGCTTCATCTTTCACCACCACCTCTGGCTTGACTGACGCATGCTTTTACCCGCCTCCTCTAAACCAATCCCAGGTTAGGGCTCCTGCGAAGGACGGGCAGCGGACGTGCAGGCGACGTCCTCGGCTCGGCTCCTTCTCAGGGAGCTCTTCGGACCTGAGCTGGTGGACCTCAGCATCCAGCCCTGCCCCAAGCAGCAGGAGACAACGGAGGGGCCGTGTTCGGATCTGCCCAGGCAGATGGGGGGAGAGGGAGGCTGCGATTTGCCCAAAGGAGCTGGGAGCTGGCTCCGCGCCCTCCCTCCCCCCGAAGACAAACAAGCAGCCCCGCCAGATCAGGCCGGGGATGAGATTAAAGGGAGCCAAAATGTAGGTCACGCACAATCACTGCAACACAGCTGGGAGCGCTGCTCGGCAGCGGCGGCGTTTTCCGGAAGCCCCGTTCCCACGGAGCGCCCCCAGGCAGGCAGGGTGTTGGTCTTTATCTCCAGCCAAGGGGAGAGGACAACCTCTCCGTCACGCTCTGAATGCGGGGACGTCCCGGGGAAGAACGACGCCGGACACCCCGCGGCTCCTCCGGCTCTCCCCCTCCCCGTCTCCAACGTCCCGCTTCCTCCCTTTGCATTTGAAATATAGATATATGTACGTATGTATATTTTCAAGCAAGTTGCATTGTACAAAGATGCGAAGCTTGGAAGGGGCTCCTCGATGAAGACAGAGGGAGAGGAAAGTCCCACCGGCTACTCAAACGTGAGCTCCGGCACTGCACTTCCAATCCTTCACTCTCTTCATGAAAAGAGTTGTAGGGTACGCTTGGGAGGAAAGAGAGGGGCGGGGGAAGAGAAGTGGGGCATTGTATTGCACACGCAGTGCCTCCTCTCGTGTTTAAGCGACTGTCCTGCGGCGTTCCATCTTGACGGTTTAATTAATTAATTAAAGCTAGAGTCAGTTTGGTGTAATAGTTAGGGCATCCAGCTCCTCTCCTCCCGCCTTGAACACAAAGCCACCTCGGTAGCCGTGGGCCAGTCGCTCTCTCTCAGCCCTCCGAAGCAGGCAATGGCAAACCAGTTCTAAAATGAAACTTCAGGGATTTGATGGATTGACAGCCAGTTTGAACGAGGCATAAAGGTGCTGAACTCAGAACCAGGAGAGTTTTATCCCTGCCTTAGGGACAAAGCCACTGGGGTGACAAAGCCAACCATTCTCTTTCAACCCTAGGAAGGAGGCCAAGGCAAACCATTTCCTAAAATCTTGCGAAGAAAACTCAAGGGACCAATTCAGGGCTTGTCAGCAGGAGTCAAGACTGACTCAAAGGCACCAAGAGAGAGAGAGAGAAAAGAAAGTAAAGTGGTAATTATTAAATTATTTGCATATGATCAGTGCTTTGGGATTGATGAACAATCTGAAACTTCATGAAGGGGTCAATGAGCTGAAAAGTCTGGGGACCCCCGAACTAGTGGATTCCTTTTTCTGGAATCTTTTACCCCCCCACCCCGCACTCCAGCTCTACTTGCAAACTCTCCCCAGTATTTTTTTCCCCTACCTCAAATCTGGTCCTGTTCTTTTCAGTTTTGAGAGAGTTATCCTGCTGAAGGAGAGAGGAGGAGAGAATCCCAGCTCTAATTACAAAATTTTCTTCCACAACTCCACGGAGCTGAAAAGAGCAAAAACAGAAAGGCAAGTGAAGAAATAGATTATATTCTCCTAAAAAAAGAAATGACTTAAAAGCTATATATCCCTTAGTCAGAAAATAATATACATCTTCAATATCTGCCAGACGTGTAATGTTAAAGAAACCAAAGGAATAACCAGGAATTGGGGTTAATTGAGTGGCCTTTCAACTACAGAGATTCTTGCAGTTTCAATTTCTTTGCAGAATCAGGCTACATGGAAGTATTTCAAGTCTGACTCAGCTGTTCTTTACTGCCATTGTTTACATACCTGGCTATTCTCAAATAACACTCAACATTCCTTGCAAAAAAAAAAAAGGAGGAACATTTAATATAAATTCATAACAGCACACGGGAAACAGAGAAACGGTACCTGGCAAACATTTTCCATTGTACAAATAACGTAATCCTAACAGGTACACACGTGTTAGGGAACAGCAATTTTCTTTATAAACAGCAGTGAAAGAGCCAGCATTCATGTCAATACTTGCATGTACATTTATAAATAACAAAAAAACGATTCCACAATTAATTTTAAGAGTTTTGCACGGAAGAAATGAGTTGAATCATGATGCGCAGTTCACGAAAAGGTCGCAGTGATGAAAAAAGCAGAGAGAGAAAATGGAAAGCTCAATTTAACTTACGTAGCAACCAGACAGTGTATAAAATGGAGACCTTTGGTTCTATTTATCAGAAATCTGAGAAGTTTCATGTCTGCTGTCGTGCTCAAAATGTGGCAACAATAAATTAAAACAGAAAAATGAAGTCATCAGTGGTGACACATCACATACCATTTTTTAGCCATTGTTTAAATTATAGTAGAAAGCCAGGGACGTGGCTTTGAAGAGGATGTTCCGAATCCATTACAGTACATGAATAAAAAGGACAGGAACATTCCTTAAGTCCTGGGAAGGAGATTGTATTAAGGAATTACACAGGCTGGCTCCTCTCGAACTCACCGGGATCTAACAGGGAGGAGAGAAGAAGTGCAAAATGTTGCTTCTGTTGCCTGTCTTGACAAAGGAGAGTTCTAATCTTCCTGTAAAGTCAATTTCCTGATCCGATCTAACTTATAGGACAGGCAATTATTTTCTTTATATATTCTATATACTACTAAAACCCTCATTGGATTTACCTGTTTGCATATTTTTGTATCCTCAAGTTTGTACCCTCAAAGGCGTGCGGTGGCACAAACAGTTAAGATGCTGGACTTGTCGGCCGAAAAGTTGGCCGCGTGATTCAAGACCCAAGAGCACCCCCATGTAATGGGATGAGCTCCCGTTATTTGCTCCAGCTCCTGCCAACCTACCAATTTAAAAGCATGTAAAAAATGCAAGTAGATAAATTTGTTGTCGTTCAGTCGCTTGTTGAGTCCTGTCCGACTCTTCGCGACCCCATGGACTGCATTACGCCAGCCCCCCCTGTCTTGCACTGTTCCTTCTTGGAAAATCCATGACTCAGAGTGCCAGTTACAGCCTTACTGGACCCGAAAGCCAAAAAAGGCTCAACCTATCCACAATTTTAGTGTAAAATTTTTAAACATTCTCCCTTCGTAAGCATATCCAAAATCACAAAAAGCAAAGAGACTCTGCACGTTTTTCAAGAACTTTGTGGATTCAAGTATCAGCTGAACAGCAGGAACTGACTGCATTTGGCTTTTGTTCCTTCTCAAGCTTGGCTTGATTCTCATCTTGAATCTTACCTAGTGGGAAACTGGACTGATCTTCTTCCTGACCACAGCAACATATGTATGATAACAGGGGCTGTAGATTATTGAATGCAGGCAGTGAGAATTTAAGCACTGAGTGCCAAAATTTAAGCACTGAGTGTCCAGGAAAAGTCTGTTGCTGGAGATCATAAGCTCTGTACTCACCATGGACCTCTGTCCTCCTTGGTGGAAGTCAAAGAATTTAACAATCAGTTTGCAAGAACCAGACTGAACCAGCTAAACGATACCTTTGCATTCTTTTTACCTGTCTTCCGTGCAAAAGGACAAGCCTGGTTAGGAAATAAAGGAAGAGGCAATTCTACCAGCAGAGGCCAAAGCAGGGTTCGGCCTTTGGTTCACTTTAATTCAATGGTGCCTATGATGTTCTACACTGTTTATTAATACTTTTAAATTATTGATATTTTGGTTGATAGTCTTTTGTTTTCAACCAGCTTATGTGATTGGGTTGGGCAGGGTATAAATCTTGCTAAGCAAGGAAGACATATGAAGGAGACCATAACAATAGATGAGAACTTCTTCAGCATTATTTGTGTTTTTGAAATCAAAAGTTTTCTTCAACTTTCTGTTTGCATTTCCACCTTGCTAAGTTTTAATCGGATCGGATCCGTCCAATCCCTACTCATCAATTCCGAGACTTCAACACAAGTTCAGGACACCTGCAGCTCATTATGAAGTAGCAATGTACTTCTAAGTATCATGGGCATGCTGATGAAAACTCATCTCAAACCGTTGGATGACCTCTCAACAGTAGTTTCATATACATTTTGAATTACATATGGGAGAGAAATTGGAGGGACAGGAGCTCAATTATTCCCCCCCAACTATTAACTGGAACTGCAAGAAGGGAGCCATCGCAAAACAGTGCTCCCGACTCCCAACTATATTATTGAAGGTGAGACTTCAATAGCTCAGGCATGAGGAGTATATCAGGGAAGCCTCTCATACTGTGGACCTTTCCTGCTGCGAAGGTGACATGTTATCTATCCACCTCTGAGTCTGCAGAAAACTATACCAGCATGGAGCCGACTGTCCCCTTTTCTCTTCCTTAGGTTACTTCCACTGCCTCTGCTTCCAGCCACTGCAGCCAGTAGAGTTCCTCCTTGGCGGTGGGTCTCGATTCCAATAGATTTTGCACATCTTGAGACTGTCCTTGGATGGTTCCCAAACAAGAGGAAAAATGCTATTTTAATACTGGTAGAATTAAAGACCACTTAAACTCCTTAATTATGGGCTGGGTAGAAGAAGAATGGATTTTTAGCCATCCTCACCCCCCCGCTTTTATATTTGAAATCTTTTTGCCCACCTCACTAGTCTGCTGGGTTTTTTATTTTGTTTTAATGGGGGTTCATTTTTTATTTTTATTTTAAATGTTTTTAATATATTGTTTTTTACTGTTGTTAGCCGCCGAGTCTCTTTGGATTTCGGCGGCATATAAATTCAATAAATAAAAATAAATAATTTTATGAAGACATGGCAGGAAAAATTATGTTTGAGTTATGGTTAGGTGCACATATGAAAAAGCCAATTAACTAAGGATAGGAGCATAAGATCTAAGTACAAGCTCCAGGTTAAAAAAAGAGCTGAAGCCATGGTGGGTCCTCTACTTTGCCTCAGACTTGATTCTCCAACATTGTCTAGATTACACAAAACACCTGGCTGAAGCTGTTAAGAGATACTGTCACCACCATTGTTGACAAAGAGATGATGAATCATTGAATTAATGTCCATTTTGAATCATTGAATAAAAGTCCATTTTGAGGTACTGCCTTTGGTAGACCAATGGAATGTTTTCAGAATACTTTACAGATCTCTGAGTATTCAAGAAGACTTCATCAGGAAGATGGCTTACAAGCCAGAAAAATGGAATGTGTGGCCAAGGAAATGTTAGGTGGTGAGGAAGTATAATTGAAGTTCAAAGCTATGCACCAAGTTAGTCTTTGATGGATAAAAGGAGTCTGCATTCATGCACACTGGGTGCTTTCAGGAACCAAAAGTTGTGTTAGGCTGCACTAAATTCTTTCCCTTAGTATGAACAACAAGCAATAATTATCAGTTGCCCATTCTTGGAAATATAAAAACCAACTTTGTCAATACTGCTTCTTTGCTTAGCAAAATATATTTAGGCAGTGAAAAACAACACAGTCTATAAGCAAGCAGGACCAGTCTGGATGGTCCATGGTGGTTGGAGATAAGTTTCTAGCTGTTAAAAAATTAGGAAGTCAAGAGAAGTTTCTCAAGCTATACTAATAGCAGTGCATGGATTTCAGCTCGAACCACCTTGAGATGAGTGGTTGAATCAATTCCTGGAGAAAAGATTGTGATATCTAGAGCAACAGCTTCCAGTGGGCTGAGCAGTCCCGCTGTTTACCAAGGAGATATAAAGCCTATCGGTGGATGTAAAAACTGAAAATTCCAGGCCAGAAAACAATGAAAAAGAAATCAATGTTCAACCGTCTGTTTCATGTCCTTGGCTTGTTCTTTAACCATGTTTGCTGTACTCCAAAGATGAGCAGCTAGAGCACTGTTATCTGAAAGATGTGATTGATTCACTGTGCCTCATTATAAGGCCGCAGTAGATCCTGCACACTTTGGAGGATTCAAGGAACATGCTCAGTTCACGGAACAAAACGTCAAATCTATTGATCTTGACCATGGCTCAGCTTTGTGGGAAAATGTGCTAAACACACACAATTCCTTTCTGTATCTCCAAAGCTAGGAAATGTTTTTTTTTTCCAAGGAAATTCCCTGAACTGAATTCATTTGCTACTTGGAGATGTAAAGTAAAGCCTGCAAGAACTGATCGATCACAGAAAACCAGGACACTTAAATTTCTTGGCAAGACTGCTGTATTCCAGTCCTAAATACATCTACAGGGACTGTGTTCATACAATACATTTAGCCTTAAAACATGATGTACACATCATGATGGCTGGACTAATACCATGCTACACTTGAGCCATGCTATATGCTACATGATAGATCACAAGGGTAAAGAATTCCAAAGTAACCTATATATGCATACAGACTTACTTTAATACTTACTGCATACCTAACTTATTTGCTTATGTTACTGTTTACCGTTGTCTTGCAAATGTATGATAGCTGCTGTGCTGAGACAAATTCCTTGTGTGTCTAACCATGCTTGGTCAATAAAAGTATCTCTCAAAACCAAACCATGCACACAACGTAAACCAAACCAGTGAAGAAACCCTACTGGGAAATACTGTTGAACAAAGACTTGTTTCACTGGAGCAGATGCAAGCTCCTTTACATCCAAAGATAAAGGTTTCCCATGCCAGTCGTGGCTGACTCTAGGGGGCAATGCTCATCTCCGATTCACAACTGAGGGAGCCAGCGTTTGTCTGAAGATGCTTCGGTGGTCATGTGGTTGGCATGACTATATACCGAGGCTCACGGAATGCTGCTACCTTTCCCACCAAAGCTGGTAGCTATTTATCTGCTTGCATTTTTCCATGCTTTAGAACTGCTAGGTTGGCAGGAGCTGGGGCAAGTCCCAGGAGCCCACCCCATGATGTGGCGGCGCTTGCGTTTCAAAGTGCCAAACTGCTGCCTTCCAGCCGACAAGCCCAGCATCTTAACCACTCGGCCATCATGCCCCTTATGCGCTGCATGCAATTCCAATTCAAAGGTACCTCCAGAAAAGAGGTATTCATGGTATAACCCTAACCTTATATATAACTGGGTATAAATTCTATTGAATTTATGGAGAGTTCCCCCATTCCAATCCTCATTGAATCTCGATGAATTCGATCACCTCATTTCAAAAGGAGCATCCTTCTCAGTGCGCAAGGATGCTTTTTCAAAAGACAATTGGACTTTCTTTTTTTTCTTTTGAAGACTTTCCATTTCTGACCCAAGAAGCTTCTTCAGTGCTGACTAACTGGTGAGGGGTGGTCGTTGGCAGACTGCTAAGAGAGAAAGTATAAATCCTTCTATCCCTGATCAGTGAGTTAGAAGGGAAGAAGCTTTTTAGAGGAGAAGTGAAACATCTTCAAGAGATAAAAACCAAGGAAGCCCAGTTGTCTTTTAAGAAAGCATCCTTGCGATAATCATTACCTGGATGACTGAGAATTTCCAGAGACATTCTTCTCAATGGTTCTGCTGGAGACATAGACTTTTGTGAGAACTGTATTGTGACCAATTTTGTTTAAAATTCCACCCATCTTTATACTCACCTCCTTGTGGGGGCCTCTATTCTTTCTTTCTAAGCTGCTTTGAACTCTATATACCCTGCTTTTTTATATCTGAATGCGGGGACCTACTGGGGAAGAATGACCCATACAGTACCTACATACCTGTATCTATTTTTCTATCTAGACTTTAGTACAGATAGTATGGGTACATCGTGCAGGATCAAACATCCATCCATCCCTGTCTATCTGTCACTCCAGTCGTGGGTACACCATGCAAGATCACACAGCTTCTGAAGAATGTAGGAGACATCTTATTACCATTGAGCACAGACACAAATTACAAACCTCTACTACTAAACCATGCCTAGTTCTAGAAGAGTCATTTTCTACCCTTGCTGCTAACTCAGTATTGGGCTAAAATATCACACTTGAACAAAAACAAAATCAAAGCAGGTCTTGCACCTTCCTCTTGCACTGAACTCCTTAAGCTGCTTATGCCTTTCATTTGAACTTCAGAAGAGGTATTAAGCTCTAATGACTTTAAAGAAAGATCTGAAAAGTCCTGGCTACTGGCATTAATCACTGCTCACACCTTCATTTGTGTCATAAAGATATTTTAAGAGATTGTCATGACTTGGATTTCAAATAGGCTTCTATGCTTTTAAATGGTAAAGGTTTCCCCTTTCAGTCTTGTCTGACTCTAGGGGGCAGTGCTCATCTCCGTTTCCTAGCTGAAGAGCCAGCATTATCTGAAGGTCATGCTTCTGTGGTCATGTGGTTGGAGTGACTATACGCCAAGGTGCACAGGCATTGTTACGTCTATGCTTTTAAGGACTATATTAACAGGAAGCAGCACAGTAAAAATCACATTTGCTGTTTTATAGATTATGCCTGTGGTGCTTTTGGTTGGCTACTGAAGATGATGGAAGCTGCTTGGAAATGCAGCGAAACAATTCCAACCAACAAGAAAAGAAGTCCAATAGCCATAAGTCAACCTCCAGACAATTCTACCTGGATAACTGAGAAGCTTCATCAACATGATGGATGCTACCAGCAGAAAGCACTCATATATGAGATATATAAAGGGTGAGGTATATGTCCAGAAACTGATTTGGGACATCACTTTATACCAAGACTAAAAATTCCTATGGTGTTATTACTCATGGCACCCTTCAAGAGCACTTATTTAGTATTAAGTACTGCGGTAATTAAAGGCAATCGTAAATCTGCCATTTTGCTTCAGTGCTTCTGATAGATAGGATTTAGACTAACTCAAAAAAGACAATTAATTGACCTTGTTGGGCATCCTGATTTTTAGTGGAAAAGAAAGAATAAGGATTAAAAATTGAACATGCACATAAAACACAACAGGATATGCATCTGTTTGGTTCTATTCTGGGATTGACTGTAACTACAACGAACGGTGATTGCAGCCAAATTACACATTCGGGCTTCTTTATCTTGAAAATTCAAACCTAAACAGTGTGGTAAGAAGCAGAGACATCACCTTGCCGACAAAGGTCCGCATAGTCAAGGCTATGGTTTTCCCAGTCGTAATGTATGG
>JANHZU010006279.1:34983-48577 GCA_032468055.1 Acrochordus granulatus | reverse complement strand
CCAGCCAAGATTGTGGATTTCTAATTCTTGATAGAGAAACCAACTGGCTTTTGAGATGGATAAAAGAAAGCATATACATTAAGACTTTAAATCCTTCAATTAACAAGGGGGGAGGGAAAAATGGAACCTTGTCCCTGTTTACAAACCCACTTTGGCACGTATGCAAAACCAATCTTTGGCTAGAAGAGAGGTGATTAAACTAAAATTTTGAGGCCTCTCTTTATTGCCAATGTCCTGTCTTTTCAGCTTGTTACATGAGAACCAGGGTATTAGGTTTCTCAGTTTCCTGCCCCCCTTTTGAGAAATGTGTTCATATGTTCCAAATCATTTTTATTTTTATTTTATATGAGACTGAAGAAGACTCCTGGGTTGGAGTTGAAACGTTTCTCTGTAATATCTAAAAATAAAAAGTCCAGTTGCCTTTTTAATTTTTTTTTTAAATTGCAAATTTTTTTTGCAATTTTGCTCCAAAACATGACCTGGATTAATGAGAATATACATCGACACTTGCACTAAAATAGTTTTTTTTTCTTTTTGTAAAGCAACTCTGGGCAACTTACAATTAATATGCATTTACAATACGCATTTCTTCTACAGTTTCATTGAGGGTGCAAATTTCCCTAATATAGTGCACTTTTGCACATTATATTCTCTCATATACACAAACACGTATACGTTTTTTAAAATTGTTGGTGAACTACATTGCCTATCTCTGAAAATAGAAACAATTATATTTTTAAAACTATGTCATAACAGAAAAAAATTGACTAAAGCATTCCCACTTGCATTCCAGGGTTTTTTAAAAATAAATCTGGGACAACATTCAAATATGCATTCTTTACTTTTAATCTAAGGTAGTATAGTCTAGTAGAAGAGTGATTATTTGTTTTTATGATATTTGCATAATTTATACCCATTTAATCTTAAACACAATTCATTTGATAATCCACCATTTGATGGTTGATGACAGTAAACTTGCTTATATATCATGTGCTTGAATTAATAATGAGCAATAATCATGATCCTTTTGGCAATCATCCTTTAATGCTATATTTGCTGAGCAAAGAAAATAAATGTTCAACCAACCCTAATTTAAAATTACTTATAATCCAGCCAGAATCAGCCCAGTCTATCAAGTCATCTAGAGAAAAATTACTCCTAGTGGCCCACTTTTGGGAAGTTGAAGGAGATGAAACCAACAGGAAAATTTCTCAGGTGCAATGCCAGGCCTCTGGAGCTCTGTCACTGTGGAGATCAGGCTTGTTTTATGCCTGCCTGCCTTCAAGAAAATGCTGAAATCAAAGTTATTACACTTTGATTCTTGATTAATGCTTGTAATTTGATTATTACAAGCATTTTCTTGAGTTGTTACTTTTAGTGTTGTTTTTATATCTTTATACCTTCCATGGAAGTTTTGATTCTTTTTTCTGTTGTTAACTGTTATGTAAACAAACAAATAAATTGACGGTAATCTTATATACGTTTCCAAAGAAAATCCTGTTGAATTCAATGGGCTCTCTTTCTGAGATAGATGATAGATAGATGGTAGGCAGGCAGGCAAGCAGACAGACAGACAGACAGACAGATGTTGCAGTACCTGGAGACAACAGAATACAAGAGAAGGAACTGAAAAAAATCAGAAAACAGAAATGACTGTGGCAAAAAAAGCAAAGATAGTACCAATAGCAATAGGCACCTTGGTTGCTGTCCCAAAGCATCTGGAGCACCTCTTGAACACCATTGGCATCAGTCAGTTGCAAAAGAAGGCTTTACTTGGAACATCCTATGACATACCTTACTTATATCCTATGACATATCTTAAATACTATCAAACATCTGCCCTTGGGATGGACTCTATAGGTGAATAAAAATGCCAAATCAGTATAAACATCTGGCTGACTCTGTAACCAACCATAATCATAAATTTTATGCCTCACAGTGATCCTGAGATTCATTGGACTGGAATTCTTGATCTTTTGGTGTCAAGTGAAGTCATGTTTCTTTTGAAAAGACAGAAAGTTATCTCAAAATGAGTTAAAAAATTATTCTCAGTTGGTACAATAAAGACTGGTCCACTGTTGTATCCTCAAGAGGATGACAGCAAGGGGATCTGGGTAGGAAATAGTTAATTTATTAAATATTAGATCTTAAGTTGATTTCTCCCAACATAATGATTAGCTAGAGTTTATTTAACGCACCCTATTACATAATACATGTACCAAAAATATGAGCAGGTTTCTGTTCAATATATGCCAGAAAATTGTCTTATATATACCATTTCTTTCTCTTTCCTCCCTTTTATTCTCATCTTGCAGCTTGTAGAACTGTTTGCAGAGCTCTGGTTCCCCACCACAAAAAGCCATTTACAACTACAAACATTGGGGAATGGGTGGAACGCAATCCTTCCCATCCTACCCTCTGGCCCATAAATCATGAATGTGCAAGCAGGTGACAGGAAGGCAAGAAGTGCTCTTTGGCTGGCTGCAGAATCCTAAAAAGTAGAATAGTTGCAGCTTCCATGAGAAGCAGGGAAACAGAAGGTGAACAAGGAGAGAGGCTGCAGTATTATCACTACAGTCTTCCTTTTGCTACCTCCACATAACAACAAGTGAGAAGGACCAACCCCATTGCTTTTTCTCTGTGGTGGCTTCCTCCTCTTGCTCTGATACAAAATAGGCATTTTTGAAGCCTGTTCCAGCGATCTAGTATTATATAAGAAACCATCCATGTTCTTAGGGAAGGGGGTTGATGTTCTGTTCAAAACCTGGGGACGGAGGCTGGCAGAGCAGGGGGATACCAAGCTGTGCTTTTGGAGAATCAAAGAGACTGGAACTGTTCTCTTTCCTTCCACCCCCACTAGCTCTTAAGACTATACCCCAAAAGTATAGTCTTGTCAGGATAACATATCAGGACAGCCTGTTTTACCCAAAATTTTCATATCAGGACAGCAGAGAAAGACTGCTTGGATTGATCCACAGATTTATTCATTCATCTTATTTTTAATCTGTCTAATAAACCACAACCACCAATCGTAGAGGAGGGATTACCAAATGTTTGACTTTCCATCTCTATTCTGTTTTAGTTCTGTATACAAAAGGCTTAGTGCTGGAATAATTAAAGACAACTTCCTTTGGGACTACCCATGCTAATTAATCACAGTTTTGTTTCCAGGGACCGCCTAATGTAAGAGAGCTTTTGCCCATATGGATTTCGTACAAAATAATCAATCTGATTTTCCCCCGTCCACTAATTTATAGCGGCCCAATTGGATAATATTTCCTTTCATCTTTTATATGTCTACATTTATCCTTTATATGTCTGTGAGTTTTTCCTCATTTGAACCCAACCACAGCATGAACATGCCTTGGTAACTTCTTTTTCTGCCATGTCCTCATGATGTTGCCTTCATCTCATACTCAGCCCATAACTGAGTCAGTTGAATTTTATTCTTAGCTGGTGTGCTATTAAAATATCTAAATACAGTAATGGCTTGAAGCAGGCAACAAACCATGACAGGTTTGCCATGGGTACAATTTGATATGTTTCACAGATCATTTGCTGTAACATTGAGATGACCATTGAAGATGAGTGGGGACAGCCTACAACCTTTTGGGCTGATGTCTGTGAAGATTCTCATTCATCCAGGGTAATTGCATTGCAACTTTAAAAATCCAATCCAGATGCCTGTTTTTTAAACTTTTGTTGCGATTTTGGGCTGATGTGAGCATAACCCTTCCTCTCCTGGTTCTGGGTCTGCCTTCTAGGTAATTCTGTTTTAAGCAGTGGGAGACACCAGTTCCTTCAAATCAGCCTCTCACCTTGTGCCTATCGGGTCTCTGAGATGATCTCTGAAGGGAGAGAGGGTGCAAAGGAGGGTGGTCTCTTTCTTTGCTCTTCTTCAGATCACTCTTACTGGGTGAACAACACCCAGCTATTGTTCAGGTAACTTTCTAATTTGGGTTTACTACTTTCTAGAACAATGCACAAGCTGTGGTTTGATGAAATTGATTTACATGGGCATATTCAAAGAGACCCAAGAATCATCTGAGATTAGTTAGTTGTTCATTAGATTACTTTCCGAGGAGGGTTGAGCCTCATAGGCTTCCTTTGAATACAATCACACAAATCATTTACACCAAACCAAAGCAAATAAACCATTTCACCATCTATAAAAAGTCACCTCTTCCCTCCGTCCTGGCTCCATCTTATGTTAAGGAGAATGATTGGTGGATATTATCCAACAAGCAGTTGACATTTACTGGGAAGGGAGAAAAAGAAAGCTGGAGGAATAAAAGGATCTTTGTTTTTAATGTGTCCTGTGTGCTGTTCAAAAGAACAAGGCTATTTGCCAGCACCCTCCCCTCTTGGGGTAGGATAGGGATTGAAAGTGGGGATAGCCAATTTTATCCCAGTATAAATTTTGCTGATCAGGGGTTGGGGACTAATTGTTTAAATCCGCTCTGAGGAAGAGCCTTTTATGTCATTTGTGGATTTGGTTTTCTCTTTTTTTCCCATTAATCCTCCAGAAGTTTCCCATAATATTTCACACAGAACTCTTTATATCGCATTCTCTTGCTTAAGGCTACCATTTCTAAGTTGGTTTGGGACATCCACTAAGTAGTAGCAAGAGATACAAATCCTTCCACTCTTTACTTTCATCTTCCTATCATCTGGATTTTTTTCAGACTGATAGCTTTAGGCAGTTTCACTTTTCCCAAGCAGCAAAATACTTGATAAAATAGTTGAAAAATATGGTGAAACTGACTAGGTAGGATTATGATCAAATTCTCTGAAAGGCTAGATTCTGAAAACTGGAGCAGGAATTCGTATAAAAATTTAATGGAGTTTATCAATTTATATTAGTGACTGGGAAGATGATCACATTTGGCTGCCTGCCTGCAAGTAGATCTTGAACATGCTTGCAATTCAGCTTCACTTAATCACAGATTTGTACAATTATAGATGGATGTACATGGAAGCTATAATTATTCTACTTTGGTGGATGGGAGTGGATGCAGAGCATGGAGCTCCTACAGATCCCCTTGGAAGATTGGGGGTTCATTTTTTTCTTCCTCTCTTTCCCCCCTTTTTCTAGCCATCTGTCTGCTGGTGCTGGCCACCCGGAGCTGCAGTCCTTTGGTGGCCACCAAGTCAGCTGGTAGGTGAAGTTAGCAGTTGGGCAGCTGAGACAATGGAGGCCTAGCTGACAGTCTTATATGGCAGTGTGGTGTGGTGACATTGCTGGCTCCTAGGATCAGCTGTTACACCTGATCTTTAAGAGCAATTGGGGCAGCGGCGGAAGAGCCATCCAGAACATGGATGCCAGCTGGAAGGTCAGAGGCCTGAGTTCAAGACCCGGTGTTGCCATGCAGCGGGTGAGCAGCTGCTGTTCTGCTTCAGCTCCTGCCCACACAGCAGTTTGAAAGCATGCAAATGTGAGTAGATGAATGGGTACCCCTTCCAGGGGAAGCCAACCGGCAGCGAGGGGAACAGGAAGTCAGCTCTGGACCTGCCTGAGCTTGAGGGCAGAGCAGGAGCTGTGGAGGAAGCCCCCAGATGTGAACCCCACCAGTCAGCTGGGGGGGTAGAGTTTAATGTTAAAAAATATTGATTGTGGGATGCCAAGAGTCTGCTAGGAGATTGGTGGCATATAAATATGATAAATAAATAAAATAAATAGGTGATAGCAGCAGCTGTTGAGACGTTGTTCAGTTGTTTGGCAGCTGAGCCTCCAGAGTGTCCAGGAGAAGCAGTGCGACATTAGTGACGTGGCTGTGGCAGCAATAGTGACTGAGATCAATATTAACTGCTTGGCGGCCAAGATTTTGGAGAACTATAGAAACAGCAATGTTAGGGCAGTAGTGGTGGCTGCGATGCCATCATTGGATGTTGAGATCAGCTGTTCAGTGGCCAAGACCATTGGGAGCAGCCTGAAGCAGCTCTTTGGCAATTGTGACAGTGGCAGTGGTGATGACCAATCTTAGCTGTGTGGCAGCCGAGGCCCTTGGTCATGGACTGGAACTCTGTCAACTAGAGGGTGGCCTTGGGCCCCGAGGTCTACTGCTGGATTCAGGCCCAACATTTGAGCTTTGTGGGGTATTGTGGCCATCAGTTAGATTGAAGAGACAGTGGATTGGCCACATTGGATGAATCAGAGTCTTGTCTGGTTGATCACCTTGGGGGCTGATCCCAGGGTGAGAGCCAGGGCCAGCAGAGTGGGTGTGCTATTGTGTGGCCCTTACCCATGGTAAGAACTGGATAAGGGATTTGTGAGTTGTCTTCCCTCTAGCCAGCTGTGAGAGAGTCGGGTGTGGTGGTGGGGCATTGTGTGATTGTGAGTTTGTGTGGAGGGGGCGAGCAGGAGCCCTATGAAGTGCTGAGAGATTTGCTATAGTGCTGGGGCTCCTGCCATCACCCTTTCTTCTAGATTGGTTTGCTGTGTGTGTTGTGTGGGTGTGATTGTGATTGTGGGGGAGTGCAGAGCCTATGGCTTGTAAAAAGGGAGGTTTTAAGGGGGAGCGAGAATTCCATTCTGAGGGTTCTAGGGTAGGAGATTGTATTCAGGTGGTTACAGGTATGGAGTACTACAGGAGGCAGAGGGCAGGCTGTTGCAGGGGAAGACGCCCCTGATGGTTTGTATTGGTAGTATGTTCTGGCCCTCTGTGCTCATGCTAGCTCCTAGTCAGCATTCCCTTGGAAGCCCTGAGGCCCAGTTGCTGCTGCTGGTGCCAAGTCAATTAATAATAAAGCTCCCCTCATTTGTGACACCATTGAGGAGGAACATGCTGCCCTGGCGTGCATTACTGAGACCTGGCTGGCTCCTGAGGGGGGGGTTGCCCTCTCGTAGATGTGTCCAACTGGGTTTAAGGTTTGGCATCAGCTGAGACACCAGGCTAGGGGAGGTGGGGTGGCAGTGGCCATCCGAGAATCTCTGTTTGTCTCAGATGCCTTGCTCCACAAGTCTCCCTGTTCTTGAAACTCAGCTCTTGGGATCAGTTGGGATTGCTGCTACTGTACCAGCCTCCATGCTGCATAGCATCTCCCCTGCCTGAACTGGTCAAGTCCATCTCAGGGTTGGCTGGTGCACTTCCCCAGGCTGAAGTCCTGGGGGATTTCAATTTGCCTTCCTTGGGCTTGTCCTTGGGAAGATCAGGAGTTCCTGGCTTCCATGGCAGCCAAGGCCCTATCCCAGATTATTTCTAGCTCTACTTGAGACAGTGGCCACATCCTAGATATGATTTTCTTGTTGGAGCAATGGCAACTTGAACTGGAAGGATAATTTTTAGTGTCCCCTTTGTCATGGTCAGATCATGCCCTGGTGTCCTTGAGATTCTCTTATGCCACTCCCCTCTGCAGGGAGGTGGGTCCTATTTGAGCAGTCCACCCTTGGCAACTGATGGACCAGAAGGGTTTCAGAGGGAGCTGGAGAATGTCTCAGGAGGATTGCTGCACAGTCCTGTTGAGGCCCTGGTTATGTTCTGGAATCAGAGGGCAGCCAGGGCTTTGGATAGGATCATGCCCATGGCATGATTTGGACAGGATCATGCCTCTCTCTACTCATCACACTTGGCACTCTCCATGGTTCATGGAAGATTTGCAGGTGCTGAAAAGGGTAAAGAGATACCTGGAGCACCGTTGGTGTAAGATGAGGGAAGAATCTGACCAAACACGAGTTAGAGCTGCTGTTAAAGCCTATCTTGTGGTGATAAGGGTGGCAAAACGTGTCTGCCCTAATTGCATCTGCAGAGTGCTGTCCACCCTGTTTAGAGTCATCTGAATCCTTCTTGGGAGGTGGGATTTGGGAGATCTCCTGCAGGGCCATGCAGAGGAATTTGTTGACCACCTGGCAGATAAAGTCACTCAGATTCAGTCCCAGTTGGAAGCCATGTGTGATGCGGATTCCACTTGAGATGCTGAAGGAGGAGTCCCGCCCATTTTTCGAGGAACAATTGGATCCTGTTGTTCCTGATGAAGTGGACAGGGTCTTCAATGCTGTTAGTGCAGCCACCTGCCAATTAGTTCCTTATCCCTCCTGGTTGGTGAAAGCTGCAAGGAGGATGACTAACAGGTGGGTCCCCACAGTGATAAATGCCTCACTGAGACAGGGTGTTTTTCCTGGACATTTTAAAGAGGCCCTGATTCATCCCCTGTTAAAAAAAACACTTGCCTTGGCAACTATCGTCCAGTCTCCCACTTGCCCTTTTTAGGGAAGGTGGTTGAGAAAATGGTCATATGGTAGCTTCAGAGGATCCTGGAGGAAACAGATTTTCTGGACCCTTTTCAGTCTCAGGTCAGGCCTGGTTATGGGATGGAGACAGTATTGGTCATTCTTGTTGATGATCTCTGGTGAGAGCGGGATGGAAGTAGTACACCAATCCTGGTTCTTCTTGGTCTCTCAGTGGCTTTCGATACCATCTACCATGGTATCCTTTTAGATTGGCTGTGGGTGCTGGGGCTGGGTGGTGCAGTTTTGCACTGGTTTGCTTCCTTTCTCTGCAGCCAGTCCTAATCAATGTTAATAGGGAGAGAGAAGTCCAGCCCATGGCTGCTACTTTGTGGTGTGCCACAAGGCTCAGTACTTTCTCCTCTCTCTTTTAACATCTACATGAAACTGCTGGGTGAGAACATCTGTCACCATGGGATTGAGGTACCATCAGTATGCCGATGATACTCAGATTTACATTTCCATCCCTGGTGATCCAAGTGATGCTGTCTTGGCCCTGACTCGGTGTCTGCAGGCTGTTCAGGTCTGGATGGGGGACAACAGGCTTTAGTTGAACCCTGGCAACACTGAGTGGCTTTGGATGTCTGGGGGTCCTGGTTCTGGGACTTTACCATCTTTAACTCCAGATGGGTTGCACTACCCAGACAGACCTAGTGTGCAATCTGGGTTTTTTTCTGGACTCATGACACCTGCTCGAGGAGCAGGTGATAGTCATGGCCAGGAGGGCCTTTGCGCAACTTTGTGTTCTGTGCCACTTACTCCCCTTCCTAGACCTGGAGTCCCTTCACTCGGATCCTGACTGTGTCTAAGCATTTTTGTGGGTAAGCAGAAGCAATTGCAGGCAATGGAAATGCAACATTATTTGTCTGTGTAAGAGTTGCCTAAGAAAGTTGGCCTCAGTAGAACTCAGACAGATGTATCTCTGGATATGAATTCCTGCCTAGCCTCCTGATGCTCTTTGCAACCTCTGTTGGAGGCTGAATGCCCATTTGTCTGGAGGTTGCCTTTGGTGAACTTGAAGCACAAGAGGGAAGAAGGAACAGTCCTTCAAACTTCACCCTGGCTGGGAATGTCACCTGGTCCTGTAGAAGGGCAGACCCTGCAGGCAGCAGAGGTCAGCTTCTCAAGAGGGATCAAATAAAAATGACAGACGTAGGCCTTGTCCATAAAAGGACCTCTTTGAGGTCAATAAAAAAAAGCAATTCATTTTCTGTTCCCATTTAGCCTCTTTAGAACAGGCAGTATGAGAAAAGGCCTGTGAACGGTTCTTGTTTGGAAGCTGGCCAACCAACAGAAGGACGCCCAGCCCTTTTTCACAGGACCTTTAGCTGCCTTTGCTAACCCATGAGCAGCTTCAGCTGCAAGTTAGTCCTCCGTGTTGCCTCCCAGGCTTCCGTCCTCCCCACGCACACATGCTTTACCTCCCAGAGCCGTCTGCTCACCACCGTGCCTGCCATGCCAAAGCAGCTGGCTCTTCGCTCAATGCAAACTTGAGAATCAAGGACCGGAAATATAATAGAGATCCTCAAAGACAGGCTAGATATAAAGCCGCCACCACAAAAATTGACTTTTTTTTTTTTGTTAAAACCTAGCTTTCTTCCTGCAACTCACTTTCCCTATCTTTAAAGAGGGAACTATTCTCCTTATGTTTGGGGTGAGTATAAAACTGTCTCTCCCCCTCCCTCTGTAACAGACACAAATAGAATTGGGCTGCATTCTTGTTTCAAGTTCCCACAAAAAATGTCCCTTCACAACAAACATATGACCGTCTAATGAAATGAATGAATGTACTGAAAAGCACTATCGAATGAAAAATAATCAGGAAAGGTCAGACGGTGGGCAACTTTCATTTTTGAATGTGGGAAACAGCAAAAGTGTGTGTGGGGGAGAGATAACATTTTTATTGTTTTTAAATCCTAACTGGCTCTCTGTGTTGATTCTGGGTCTGTGGGCTTTTGATGCTCCCCTAGAAGCAGGGATTTTTGAGAGGGCAGCTAATTCTATCCATTTTAACAAGACAGCTGGATTAATGGATGACTATATGCCAAAGGATAATTGTTTGGAATGCATATATAACCATTTGGTAATCTGGTCATTTATATCATTTTGCTCAGTTGGCAGAAACACGTACCACTGATCAAAATTCTAGCTGCAGTATATCAAATCATCTATTTCCTAATTTATCAACCTAAGTTATGCAAAATAATTGTTGGAAATTACTGAACCCACCTGTTGAGGACTAGTTTTATTTTAGCAGT
The DNA here is from genome assembly GCA_032468055.1 of Acrochordus granulatus. Taxonomy (NCBI): domain Eukaryota; kingdom Metazoa; phylum Chordata; class Lepidosauria; order Squamata; family Acrochordidae; genus Acrochordus; species Acrochordus granulatus. The sequence continues at coordinate 38,095 of JANHZU010006279.1, read as the reverse complement.
TCAGCATTGTTTGGGATGTAGAATGTCTTCTCCATCTCTTGCTTATGCTTCTTTCCCTTAGCCTCGGAGTTACTTCCCCTTGGAGAATTTCTTGCCATCGAGTAATGCCACTTGCTCCAAGAATAAAACCTGTGCAGAACACAGCAATTGTATGTAATCAACATGATGAAAGAGAAGGTGCATGACAGCAACTCCACTCCTTGAACAGAGGGATGTGCACAGAACCTGCATGTATTGTATAACAAGCAGACAAGGAACCTTTCTTTGGCATTGAGGATCATGCCTTGGATAGGATATTGATGGCTTAGGAGGAGCCCTGGTGGTGCTGTATTAATGTGCAGAATTATAGTGAGGCTTCTTCTTAGCATGCTAACAGCCCATTCAATTGGCCCGATTCAATGAAATATCCACACACTGAGTACAACGTGTCCTTGCCATTTTCAGATAAAACTGGGGGAGGGGCTAATTCTGCCTAAAACACTGTAAGGTTCAAGGTATTAATGATTCTGGCCTAGTTGAACCAATGGTCTGATTAAGTATATAGCCATTTTCTGGGTTCCATGTAGAAGAAGAAATAATATTGCTTGAGAAACTGGGAGACCCTGAGTGCCAGTTCTTTCTTAGGCATGAAAACCAGCTGGATGATTTTAGTCTGGTCATTATTTCTCAGTCCAATCAATCTCATAGGGTTGTTGTTGGAAAATAAGAGGTGGAGCATTATGTACACTGCTTTGAGTTGTACAAAATCATGACAGGATATAAGTTTAAGAAATGAACGAATATATCAACATTATCTGAAAAAGAGCAGATATTCCAGCTATGATCACTTGTGTCATAATAAAAGTAGATAGCTTTTCTTTTATTTTTCTATTCTTTTCTTTTATTTTTCTATCTATTTCATAGATAGCTTTTCTTTTAAAATATCACAGGGCAACTCTCTTTTCTGCTAAAGCAAAATATTAAATATTTTTTTCTAATAGAAGCAATAACATTAAATGTAGTTTCTATGGTGAGATGTAGAGTTTGAACTGGAACTTGGTTTAGAAGCTTGGATGACTAAAATCATTTTCAGCTGGAATCTCCCCAGATGATAAAGGTAGCATCAGGCAAATTTCACTGATTCCAGCACTCCACCTAATAGTTACTTATTTTGCTTGAAGGCACACAGTAAAGGACCATGATAAGGAACCTGGGGGTTCAGTCGTCCATATAGTAAGAGTGGGCAGTCTCTGACTATGACTGAATGTGGTTTCAGTCATTTACATAACAACAAACTTGTGCTGACTTTAAATTTGACAGTTCACATGAACTAATCTTGGCTTTGAAATTCCCATTAAGGAGTGAAGCTCATTAGATACTTTTGACCCAGCCAGACTCACTCAGTGTAGCCTGCTTCAGAAGGCTGTTGCGAGGAAGAAACAGGATAGGAGCAGACGCTGTTGAAAGAAAGGTGATATGTATGATTATGAAATAAAGGAAATATCAGGAAAAGGTTGTCTAAAGCTAACTTAGGCAAACTGAGATGTATCTGTGTCACTAGACAATGAATCCAGATGAAGGTTTTATCGAACAATTATTCTGGTTCATTCAGAAGACCTTATAGGGTGTCACTGAAGTGTTATTTGTATTCTTTGCTTTTCTACCACTTTATTCTATATAGTATTTCTTCCTATTGAAGGAAGGAATGTTGGAATATCTCATTTGATTATTTTTCAGAGAAGCTGTCTGTCTGAAAGCACCCCTGCTAATAGAAGACAGCAAACTGACCCTATCCTTCATCTGGCAGAGTCTGTATCTTTTGTAATAGAGACCAGAAATGATCCATAGCAAATGCCTTAGTCCTACTTAGCCTGGCCCCAACAATCCTAAACATGTGTCTGCACTGTGACATTGCGTGACATTGTTTGTATAATGCCATATTACACAAGTTTCTGGTGTGGCTTTTGGAATATCTCCACAGTTACCACAACTGCTGTTCAGGCAGCAAATTTGCATCAAATGTCTCCACAAGCGAATTTTCCTCCTTTTTTAATCAACTGCTTACTGAAAAATGAGCTCTGAGCAAACCGGATGCTGCCGGATGCTGTCCTCCCTCCCTCTTTCTCTCTGTCTAGTACTAAATCCAGATGAAGAAAACTTAGCAGTAAAAATAATGAAATGACTCTGAATTAAATGCAACAAAGACAACAAACTGCTTTTGCGTATCTTGATGGCAGTCTCTTAAAACCAAATTCTTCAGGGTTCTTTAAAGGCAATCCTTTAAACCCGATCATTTAAACTTGGAACTACTGTACTGCAATACACTTGTCAAGATATAGAAATTGTAATGGCATTTGGGAAAGACTTGGGAGACCGGGCAAAGAGATGCTGCCAAGGGAATGGTCAGATAAGAGACAGCAAAGCCCGCAACTGGATAGTGAGCAGGGTAAGTGGCTCAGAAGAGACCTTCCCTAGTTTCTCAGGCTGTAAAGGACACCCAAAGGGAGGAGGACTGTATTTCAGACTTGCTGAATTTCAGTGCAGTTTTACAATAAAGTAGAATAAGCTTTTCTGGTTGTGATTCCTCTCTGGTTTATCATACGAGGCAGACATCAGTTATTACTGAAAATTTAAACTGAAAGCAAACAGTATTTCAGTGTGTCAGTAATTTTGCATAGAGGTTATTAAAGTAGTGGGGGGGGAATTGTTCTTCTATGTACTTGAAAATACTTGAAATTAATACCATGACCATGTCCCCAGAAAAGTAGTCTCAAAATATATCATTGTCAGCTATATTAGAAGCTACAGTTTTTCATTATGTGATAAAGAAAATCTGCATCCCTAGGTTAGATCTAAAATGTAGTTGGATCATTAGTTTTATCCAACATTGTGTGAAGTTGGAGCTCAGAAATCACCATATGCTTTAATTTCGTGTCCAAGAAATGAGTGGATCTAAACTAGGTACAGTGGTACCTCACAAGATGAGTAAATCACAAGACAAGAAACTTGCAGGACAAGCAAAAATTTAATCAAAAATATTCCGCTAGACGAGCCGTGACTCACGAGACGAGGAAACTTCGTGCCAAACCTTGCATGTCATCAGTAAGCGCGCTCTGTATTTCCCGTTCAGGCA
>JANHZU010006279.1:19331-29703 GCA_032468055.1 Acrochordus granulatus | reverse complement strand
CACCATTAGACCAAATTGTCTCTCTTATGAGTTGACCACAAATATGTTACCATGCTTATGAGGGGGGCTGGTCATATTCCAACCTGGAGTACTTTATAGATGATTATTTAGCATCCTTTAGCAATGGGAAGTGTATTCTACTACACTTCCAAGAGCACGCTGTCATAAACAAATGCTCCATATCTCAGATGAAACACTCTGTGACAGAGCTACATAATTTGCTCCTTTCTCTGGATGGCATGTGTTACAGAAATTTCATTGGCTGGAGCTCTATCTTCCAGTGCATCAGAAGACATATTTAAGGGGGGATATTGTACAAATATTGTTCTTAAATAGAAGGGGAGTAGACTGCAAGAGGCATGGCTGACTGGAGTTAATAAAAGTAGTATGATACATTTTTTTTAAACCAGCTTGAAGACAGCAATCCCTTGGAGGGGAAAAAAATCTAAGTTCTGATGGAAGAGGTTATTTCAGAAAGCATAGCACGCAAGCTCCTTCTACTGTCTGGAAAACAAGAATGTTTCTTCTCTTTGAGCTTGAAATACATTATTTCAAACAGAATACAAAATTTTCCACAAGATTCTTTCCTGAGCAAGGAGTATTCTATTCCTGAAGAATACTGAAATTTATTATTTTGCTTATCTGTAACTTGCATGAGCTTCACTGTGACTATTGAATATGGCTAAGCTGTAACAGGACGTTTGCATGGGGAAAAGTCAATAATAGCAAGAGAGCCAGGCAAAGAAAATTTATATTTGCTATCTGAACAAACACAGATTGAACAGTCCAAGAATCTTAAAATACATACAAACCCTTCCATTGCCTTATATAAGGACTAATAAATGTTTCTAGGTTATTATGCAAATTTTACAGCTCTGAGAAGGGAATCCTTTCTTCCTGTGAGAACTAAAATCTGCAGATCCTCCTGAATCTGCTTTTTTTAACTGGCCATTTTGGCCACAAGGGACTCTCTGTTGGAGCACTGCTGTCCTTTTGCCTTTGTCCTTTTGTCCTTGGTGGACTGGCCACACTTGTGCTTCATCACAGAGTCATTCCAAGAAATGTTGTGTTAAGAGTTAAAAGTTTCTTAGTCAAAAACCTGACACTATTTACAAACGTACTAGACTCTTAAGTAATTAAAAAAGTTAGGAAAGACTCCTCAGATCTTTTTTTCAGTATTAAAATTAAAATGCCTTGTGTTTGTTTAGGGAAGATGAACTTAAATTGGACTTCATTCCATCTTCCTACCATGGATTCCTCTAGGAGCAATCTTCCTTCCAAAGTAAATCTTTTATCTGCCTAATTAAAGCTATTTATTTTTTGAGTCAATCCTCCTAGTAATCATAGGGAAAATTGACAGATTTTGCTGAAAAGGATAAATTGACTTCTTTGATTAGAGAGAAGGCATTATTTTCATTTACTGGTGACTGGAAACCTCTTATGGACTTTTTGCATTAAAATGAAAAAAATGAAACTGTGATTTATGAGTCTGATGATTAGACAGGATTGATTATAGAAAGAAAAGTAATGTGATAGAACTTGAGAGAGAGAGGGTAAAATATATTTGCACTAATAACTTCTGTGAAAAATATCAGAAGCTATTTCTTTATATCTGTTTTTCTTTAATTTGTTTCTTTTTTTGCACTTTTTGCTTTTTCTTTGCTTTGCTTCTTTTTTCTCTTCATATTTGTTTGTGTTAGTTTATATCTTCTTGTTTAACACTATTAATAACACACACACAGTATATTCCTAATAATAGTCATTATTTTCAGCCATACCACCCCGCCACTTTCCTTTCTTCCCTCTCTCCGAATGGTGATGGAAGTAGGACAGAGAGCTAAATTAATTTCTTGCAGAAGACTTGAAATGAGATTGAAGACTGCATATGTTCATATAATTATAACAAATGGAACATCCTGGCAGGCAAATGTCTTTCTTTTATGTGTTGGAAGATTACTGTCAGTGACTTACAGTTTAATTTGTAGCCAGCATATCCCCAGTCACCCCCTGTATCCAGATCAGAGCAAGCATACATGCCACACTTAGTTAAGCTAGCAAAAATATAGCTTGCTTTTTATTTATTAAACACCAGCGAGCCACAAAACTGTCAAAAATTTGCTAAATGGAATAACAGGCAGGTCAAAGCAGGGAGAGTAAGACTTGAGCAATAATGAAAAGCTAAAAACAGACAGTGACTTAATCACAACAATCTACAGTATATTGCTATCTGTCTATATTCAAAAAGTACAGTATTTTTCAAAGTGACCGTCCCAGAGTAATCCAGCTTTAGCCTTTTTATTTACCTAATGGCAATAGAAGAGAAATGGAAATTAGGACACGAAGTAATCCTTCATCTATTCTACACCGTTTCAGAAAAAAATGTTTGGTGGGCAGAGATGACGCTCCCAACATTAAGCTGATGATAATGGCTGTATTTCATTTGAATGTATTTTTTTCTCCTTGAGCTGCTGTGGAGATAATAAGGAGGTAATGTCTTAAAATGTCTGTGTAACTGGTACATTAATGTTAAATAAAAATTCAGAAGAATATAATTTTGGTCTAAGCAAATTTGCACCTGAAGTGCAGAAGGAAGGATTGCTCATCTTATTTCTACAAGGGGGATGTGCAAAACAATTTACTCCCTAGATCTAGGGAGGGAGCTCATATATCTTAGAGAATCACAGGCTGAAAATGAAGGAAAGTAGATTGGCATGAACTGAATTTATGGTGTTTCCAGATAAGACTTTTATTATACAATTATCTTGCCTTATATACTTAACATTGTGCCCCTATTTTATAATGTTTCAGGCAATTGTTCTGAACGTTTCTTACCAATTAATCAGATTAGTCAACAGCTTTCCAGCTATATTCTGAACATTTAGTCGAATTTAGTCACAAAGTACTATATAATGCCTTGATATTTAATGGTTTCACCTTAAAGCTTCATAAACACATCCGATTAAAGGAATATTAACACAAAAAAGTTGAATGTAAGTAACAACAATTTCAGCTGATTTATTAAATATTGAATGCTTGCATGTTTTGAATGCTAGAACTTTAAGGCAGCAGGTGCAAAATTAAATAATATTAATCACTCTATTTCTGACTTCATTACTATGAAAGGAAATATTATTTCAAGCAAAGCAGTCCTAACGATCAAGTTTATCACAAGAATATCTCTAAAACTATATTAATCTGTGCAGAAATTAAAATTGCTTTCAATTTTAGCCATTCAGTAGGACCCTAAATCCTAGAATGGCCAATCTTTCTGGACTTCAACTTCAGACCTTTTCTAGAAATTCTTCAGAAAATTTGCAGGAAACCAAATTTTAATTATTAAAGGCCTTCACAGTCAACAAGCAGGAATAAGGATGGCATGCAGAGCTGACCATTTTGCTGTGCAGTTCTATGAATCTTTTGCATTCTGGTTATGGTGGATTATTTTTTATAAATTGCTTGCCAGTGATCTACACAAGCACATTTCTGAATTTTGTTTGAAGACCCTAGGAGGCATTACCAAAGTGACAAAGTCAGAAAAAGAACCAAGTCTGCTGACTGGCAGGGACCTGAATCAATCATTCTTCCTGCAAACAACATTTCACCGTATTTGTTTGTTTCAATAACATTATTTGTAGGTGATAAAAATCTCTCCTGCTTCTGAATGTTGATTGCTCAGAAATCTGGGGTCCTTTTTGTATCAAAGAACCCAGCAAATTATTTTAATGCAGAGCTGGCAAGGAAGAATAGGTTCTTGTCAGCACAAAGTTTTTTTTTAATCTGGTTGGAAGACAGTTTAGAGCATAACTACTGCCAAAAGAGAATTAAAAGAGAGGATAGAAGAAAATAAAAATTATTGTAGAAAAAGAATTGAATAAAGGCAGAATCTCAGGGAAAGGGGAGAACGACTGAAAGTAGCAGAACTTGCTACTTAGTAATGAAAATGCCTTTTCAGTTCCACCATTGTAATTCTCCATATATGAAGGTAAAGATGAGATAGATGCTTTTTTCTAGCACTATTATGCAAAATATATTTTCCTTCCTTTCTTAAAAGACTGTGATTATTTTTTTAAAAAAACAACTTTAGCTTTAAAAAAAGCCTAAAAGGTGGCATTGCAAAGTTTCTTGTGAGATTATTCTCTTCCACTGTTCTCTTTTTATTTTGTGTAGTACTGAAAAGGGCTTAGCATTAGCCCAATTCTCCAATATAAGAAAGTATAAAAAAATGCTTGTTCAGCACAGTTTAAAAAATACTACAAAACTGAATCCCAGAAGTGTCTTGATCCTGGGAGTTCAGCAATGTCATTACCAGAAAAGAAAAAAAAATAAGAGAGGGCACAGAAAGATAGTATATAAATTTGGGGACTGAAGGAAGTGACTTTGTCTCACATCTTATATTAATAGGGCAAAGATCACAATGTATTTCATATTAGCACTCCCATCATACTAACTATGCTTCTCTAGATGCTTCCAGATAGTAACTTCCTCCTGCTTTCAATCAAAGGTCATCATGTCACTATTGCATCATCTCTCCTTCAGCAATATTTGTTGAAAGAAAAATGCAGCAAAACCAAAGGGAAAGTTGGTGGTAGTGGTGGAGAGGGTTTAAGTAGAATAATTTATCACTTCTGTGAATGAGGCAGAACAATTCTACATTTCTCTGAAAATCCTATTGATTTTGATGGAACTAAATGTTCAAGTTAATGGGTTTAGGATTGCAGCTTTATGTGCAATGTTCTGTCCATGACATGCTAGATTTATGTTAAAAAGTTAGCTCGATTACTACATTACCTGCATGTCCAGGGTAATTGCATCGCAACAAAGTTTAAAAAACAGGCATCTGGACTGGATTTTTCTCAAGTCCAAGACGTTTCGCCTTTAATCCAAAAGGCTTTCTCAATCTTCATAATATACTGTTGTCCTGGATGCCAGTGCCTACATGCCTTAGCCTAGCTATCAATGAATGCCAGCAGACATTTGTTAAAATTAGAAGTAAAAATAGGATTTATTAAGCAATATATGGGAAGGAAAGCTTTATTTCTAGCTAAACTGTCTTGAATAGGAGAGAGGGAGAGAGATTACTAGGAATTTCCTTTTCCCCCCTAAACACTGAGACGCATTTTGCTAACAAGAGGTGGGGGTGGGAGTAACAAAGAAGGGCACAGCATGTGAAGATTCTTTATCCATCGACCAGGCGAAGGCCCATGAGTAGAAAGAAACAATCCATGTCCAGTGAATAATCAATCCATCCCATGTACTATTTTTTCACATTCCCAGCTGGAATTTGGAAGTCCTACTCAAGGGATCCAAGCAAAAAGAAGTTCCAGGCTTTCAATATGATTGAATATTTAATTCCTACATTCCAATGTGCTACATACAATATGATATTTATTCTATTTAGTAACTGCCTTTTGTAATTAGGAAAAGTACTAAACACTGTCCTGTTTATTTTGACTCTCTTTAGTGTTTTATACATGACTGTAAAATAATAGTCACACTTACTACATTAAGAAATAAAATTCAATAGCCAAAACACTGCCAGCAAAATGAAATGCCAGACCTAAAAGGTTCTGAATAATTCATTGAGAATCAGTACTAAACCATAGCAAAAGGGCTACTTTAGCATCTGCCTGTCAGAACTCTGTGTCTTTCCATTAGTCTGAAAAATACAGTAGCCAAGAGGCAACACTAGTTTAAAAGCTGTAGCAGATTTCCAAGCACAGTCAAGTACAGATTTGTAGAAAGAACCACATGTTCTAAAAGTTGTTTAACATTGCACACTTCTTATTCAATGATTCAAAATCTTTTCTGTAGATAAAATAATACTCATGACAAAAGAAACTTTAAACTAAAAAGATCTTCATTCAGATTATCCAAAAGACAGAATTAGAAGTGTGATAAAACTTTTAAGCCTCTCATGTACAATACACATATACACATTACGTGAAATCTTAATTTTTGGTTATAATCAGCTAGAATTTAAATGCTGAATTGATACCAGTGAAAAATGCTGATTTAATTCAGCATGTTTGTTGCACTGTATCTCACTACCGTGATCTAGGTTATGTCTTAACTAAATCCATTCATTTTTGTCAAGCTTGGAATCAAAGTAGAAGTGATTGGGGCTTTCAGGTTTAAGATGGAGAAATCCAGACATTTGCAGTAAAAGATTATAGCAAAATAGTGTTGGCAGTAAAGGATTATAGTATCTAGTGATCATTCAGTTTTTTGCAGCCCTGAGTATATTATGTTGATGCAGCTATCCAGACAAAGTGCACAGAAGGAAGAATATTAATTCTGCTGCTACCATAATCTCTATCGGGACTATGATCTTTGTGCAATAGCTATTTGAAGAAGCGAAAAAGTTCTCTGATACTTATAAGCTTTTGCTCCAGTTCCATGGATCTGATGAAATTCGTACCCTTTATATTAGAAGTACAGGGAAGACCTCTCTGATCCTCCATTTTAAAGAAAACTTCTATACATTTACCAGATGCACTGATTACATCATATTTGGAATGACATATAGTCATGCATGAGACTGTTCATGGTCATTTAGTTGGCAAAGTATTATTTAACATCCCCCTTTCCATAACAAATTTTGTTAATTGGAGAAAGTGCTACCTGTCACAGACCAGGACTCAGACTTTGAATGTGATTCTGAAGAAACTGTGCCAGCTGAACCTGTGGAATATCAACCTCAGGAGAGACGTAGCCAGGGATAATGAGACTGATCAAAAATAGGCACCACTTGTATGGCTGACTTAAACAGACGAAGATGATGTAAGGTCACCCAGCTCCCACACCCGGCAAATAGAATGGAGAGCAGATCAGAAATGTTTTATGAGGCTCCTTACCAAGCAAGTGAATAAATCTCATGATTAATGTCAATTCTGACCCATGTTCCTTCTGATCTCTGGCTCTTGCATAGTATTTGTGTGGATTTGCTTGTGAAATTCTTACCACTGAACTGGCTGACCTCTGGAGTGGTTGCCAGAACCACTGGCATTTTCTAGACAGAAATAGATGTACAAAGGACAAACTCAATAATTCCTTTGTAGAACTGTATCAGCACCTCTTGAGGCAGGTTGAACTTCTTGAGCTGATGCAAGAAGTACATTCTCTGATGGCCTTCTTAATAATGGTGCTGATGTTAATTGCCCATTTTAAGTCTTGGGAAGTTATACAGCCTAGAAACTTGAAGGACTGTATTACTGATACTGTGTTGCTGAGTATGGTGAGGGAGGTTAAATGGTAGGTCTCTTTCGAAAATCCACTGTCATTTCTACAGTTTTGAGTGTATTCAGCTCTAGGTTATTTTGACTGCACTACAGGGCCAGGTGCTCAATTTCCCATCTGCATGCAGTCTCATCACCATCTTTAATGAGTCCAACGATTGTTGTGTCATCTGCAAACTTCAGAATTTTGACAGAGGGGTCACTAGAGATGCAGTCATTGGTGTAGAGGAAGAAAAGTAGCAGAGAGAGCAGACATCCTTGAGGAGCACTGGTGCTGATTGTCCAAGTACTGGATGTAATTTTCCCTAACTCACCTGTTGCTTCCTATCTGTCAGAAAGCTAGTTATCCACTTACAGATATGGACAGGTACAATGAGCTGAGTCAGTTTGTAGTAAAGGATTTCTGGAATGATGGTGTTAAACACTGAACTGAAGTCCACAAAAAGGATCAGTTCATAGGCCCTTGGGCAGTCCAGATGTTTCAGGATATAATGCAGTAACATATTGACAGCATCAGCCTCTGATCAATTTGCTCAATAGGCAAACTGCAGAGGATCCAGCAGTGGATCTGTGATGGTTTTCATATGGTTTTTCAAAGGCCTTCATGACTGCTGAAGTTAATGCGACAGGTCTGTAGTCACTAATGGAGATTTTCTTAGGAATGGAGATGATAGTAGAATGTTTAAAGCATGAAGGGATCTGGCACAGCTCATTTCTTGTGAATATGGGGGCCAATTTTTCTGCACAGGTTTTCAGGCAGGAAGGGGTCATGTCATTTGGATCAGGTGCTTTCCTGATTGTTTGTTTTTGAAGGTGTGGTTGTACTTCTTTTTCTAGAATCACAAGAGGTGGAGGCCCCAGAGAGAGTAAGGACCCAGGAGAAGAGGAGAGCCAAGAAGGAAGGGTGGATGTAGGGGAAACATTTGTTGTTAATGTGGATAAGAATGGGTAGTTAAAATTAGATGATGGTGGTTGTTTTCAAACCTACAGTAGAACACATTCAGGTCTTCTACTAGTTGATGGTTTTCCTCAGCTGACGGTGAAGAGCTCCTGTAGCTGGTGATGTTCTGTAGCCTTCTCCACATATAAGCAGAATCATTTGCTGAAAGTTGATTTTTAAACTTTTCAGAGTAGTTCTTTTTGCTAATCTGATTTTTTGTCAGTGTATTTCTGGCCTGGTTAAACAGTATTCTATCTCCAGTCTTGTAAGCTTTGTGTCTGTCGTGGCAAAGTTGTTTGAATGAACCAGGCTTGTTGTTGTTGTATGAGCAAAAGATTGTGGTAGGCACACACGTCTTCGCAAAACCTGATGTATGAAGTCACTAGATTCATAAGTTCATCCAAAGACAGACCAATCAAAACATGCTTGTATTTTAGTTTTGATCCTCGGAACATTTCTCCACTGTTTTGAGTATAGGTTTTAAATTTCTTTTTGTCGGTGGGGATTAGATGGATCATGGTGTGGTCTGATTTTCTTATAGGTTTCCTGATTATAACAACTTCAATAAGCATTTTTTATTGTGGTGTAGCAATGGTCAAGTATATTTTTGCTTCTAGTCAGGCAGCTGATATACTGTTTATATCTGGGCAGTTCATGGGTGAGATTTTCTCTATTAAAATCTCCTAAGATTATAAGTAAAGAGTCTGGATATTTCTGTTCTGTGTGAGCTATAAATTAAGTCCTGGAGTACTCCATCAATAGAAGCTTGTGGGGGAATATATTCTCCAAATAGGATAAGAGAGCCAAATTCCCTTGGTCCTTAGTATGGTCAACAATTTATGGGTAGAACTTCCAAGTTTATATTACAGATTTTATCTAGCACTCGAATGTCTCTGCTCCATGCTCATTAAGATAAAAATAGATGCTGCCCCTCTCTTTTTTCCAGTTGTCTCAGTCACAAGGTCTGCCTGTAAATATGAAAACCTGGTATGTATATTGCTGAGTTCAAAACCATTTCATTTAGTCAAGTTTCCATGAATCAGAGGGCTGCAGAATTTGAAAAATCTCTATTTCTTTGGCTAATCAGAAGTAATTCATAATTTTGTTAATTAAAGAATTCAGATTTGTAATATATATGCCTGGGAGAGATGTTTGGTATCCTCTTTTTCACTTCCCCTCTTCCTTCTTCTTCTTTATCTCTTTGTTTTACATGCATTTAGGATAATCTCCCCATTCTTCTCCCCCTTTCTCTTCTTTCTGTGGTTGTTGTAAAGGAATGAATATTTGCTCACCTCTCTTCTTTTTGTCTTTGTCAATTCCTTTGTTTGTTCACACTCACATGCATGCTGGCCTCTCTTTCTCTTCCTGTGATTGCTGCAATGGGGTGACATTTTCAGGATTTCTGCGTATCTGCTAACATCATCTTCAAAAACAGGGGGATCCGGGCTGAAAATATTCTTAGGGAGTTGTTTAATGTGCAGAAGTTCAGGCAAGGATCTGTCAGAGACTCTGATTTGGTTTGCATGGTTTGACTGTTATCTCTTTGACCTTGGGAAACTGAACTACAATAGCAACTGTGTGAGAGTCAGTATCTGAAACCAGAAGCAGGACACTACAAGGTTCCTAATTTATTGCCTCCTTAGGCAAACATGTCTCTCCTCCTATATTCTCTGTAACAGTAGAAATTCATTTTTAAATGGAAACCATCTTTTTACATCACAACCATTGAATTCAAGAGGGCATGTGTGACTTTTTCTTGTCAACAAAATAATTACCAAGTCTTACCACTAACTTTCAGAGCAATCATTTGAGAACAGTCATTGGACTATAGTGTGTTAGCTTCAATTCCATCATCCCATAGCCAGTGGCTGCACAGGATAGAGATGATGAGAACTAAAATCCATAAATCTGGAGACAGCATGTAGCAGAGACTGATTCAAAGCATATTTTCAATTTAATATGTTGGTTGTACTGGAAAAAAGCATATTGTATGATGTTAGGGATCTCATACTTCAAATTAGTTTAAGTGATGAAAAGAAATAATATAATTAGAAGATGTCTGTGAAGACTCTCACTCGTCCAGGGTAATTGCATCACAATTACAAAAAATTACAAAAAACAAGTTGGCTGAAGCAGAAGCTGAAGAATTGAGGCTCAGAGTCTCGGCTGCCCTTTCCAGTGCTAAACCACCTCCTTC
>JANHZU010006279.1:6426-19231 GCA_032468055.1 Acrochordus granulatus | reverse complement strand
CAAGTCCAAGACGTTTCACCTTTAATCCAAAAGGCTTTCTCAATTCAAGTCTTCGACTTGAGAAAAATCCAATCCAGATGACTGTTTTTTAAACTTTGTTGCGATACATTACCTGCAATAAGCATTTGCTTTGCACGCTGTCCAATGCCATAAAACACCAATCAAGGTCAAAACTAAACAAGATTAGTGCACTGTATGAATGGAGTTGCTAAGTCATGGGTTGGATTAAACCTAATGTGCAGACCCACACACTGGTCTGTTAACAGGAGGAGTTGGGAGGTGTGACTGATACTTATTTGGATTTTTTTTTTGGTAAATGGTCTCTGTTAACAAAGTAATTAGTACTATTTGAACTTTCTGAATTTCACTACCCTTTGACTATTTAAATTCTCATCTAATCAGACAACTGTGAGCCTGAATCTAATACATAAATAAAACTGATGAAATGAACTATACATTATAAAAGTTTATGACATAGAGTTTAATGAAAATGTCACACTTTCATTAAACAATACGGACTCTTTGGAAATTGCCTGTTGTGAATGTTGCTAATTTATTTTTTTTAATGCACTGTTTATGGTTTTTAAAAAGAATGATATTACTGAACAGGTTCTGGAAAGCAAATTTTATATTATCTGTTTGGAATTACTACTGCTGCCAGTGTAATATAATTGAGAATTATATTAAATATCCTTGATGCAGATCTTTTTCGATTAAAACGTCTGCCTTCTACTTTAATCTGCTGGAGAATGGAAATCTTTTCTCTAAAGCAAGAACAGTTGACAGCGTTCATCCATAAAAGTGTGCAAAGTCCAATCTTCTTTTTTGTCTTCTTTATGCCATTGTGACTGATGTCTGTCCTACTTGGACAAGCACCTTGAAGATTTGTCAGAGAAAGGTCACAGAGAGAAACACTAGAGATTACTTGTATCTCCTATCTAGGTGGATTCATCCGGAAATTTTTGAATACCAGTGAAGCTTTAATTAACTTCAAATAAGTTAGGTCTTTTGTTTCAGGTATGTAAACATGGAATCCACAGATACATCTTATTGTTTACTATAATGGGGCTTCAAATCATCAATTACGAGAGGAGGAGGGTTGTTGAAGAATGCCATCTTGACAACAGGAAAGAATGCATTGCTAATTATAAACACACTGTGCAGTATTGTTTCCCTTAAGTCTCTGCTCCCAACCTATATATGACATATCTGATGACTCAGCATTGCATCCACCATACATTCCTTAATATTAATCAAATCCCGTGTTTTGTGAAGACCTTATTACACCAGTGAAATATTGTATTTGTGAGCAAGCCTGAAAGTGGACTAATGCATATGGTAGATTTAAATATCAAAAATTCTAACAAGATGTTTTCAGTTTTCCGAACTATTGTAGACTCTTATGTTGTCTTCTCTTCTACCTCCACAATCTAGTACTCTTCTGATAGGCAAGTCCCAGTATGGCTAAGATCTGGGCTGCGTCCTCATATTAGGACATAAAAAGAGCGAGAGCACATGCCTAACATTGTGATGGTCCAAAATGCAGTCTTTGGCAAAGCCAATTAAAGATTTCTGTCTAAAAAATCCAAGGAGAGATATTATGATGTAGAGAGTCACAGAGACGACCTTTAGGGAGCAATGCAGAAATAGAGCAGAATGTATACAAATGCAAAGAATGCTTTATTCCCACAAAACAGAGAAAGTATGAACAAGGAACTCAGACTGGCTCACTCTAATTCAGTGAGAGGTAAAAGGGAAGGTAGAAAAACACAGAATTCTCTTACTATGGTGTATATAAATAAAAAAAGCTTAATCAAACTCTCAGAATTAGTTTCCTGTCCTGAAGGGCTTTACATCCATTCAGTGCAACCAACTTTGGAAAACCTGATTTCCTCTGTCCTGCTGATTTATACATCCCATCATCCACAGCTAGCACTATCATGGCATATTCTGCCACTGGATGGCATGGGAGTTGTAGTCCAATAAGTTTAGACAATCTCAGGTTAAGGAAGGATGTTGTAGGAAATGCTGAACTAAGTGGAATGATAAGCCACTAGTAAAGGTAACTTTCTGTGACTCTACAACAGTACTACCACAATTCTTTGAACTGTGATGTTGATAGCTTCAATTCAAGCTTCTTGATTAAATCAGAATTATTATTTCATTTTCAAATAATGTTCATGATTGCATTAGTTGTTAGATGGTGATACTTTATGGAATATTGTGAAAATATCTTTTAAACATGTGAACATAATAAGAACAGTGATGCATCCTGGAAGACTAGATGAGACAAATTATGATGGATTACAAATATAAAGCCTGCTTTCTTTCCCCTTTCATTGACCCATCACCAGCACTCTCTTTGTGCCACTGGTTAACAAAAGTATAGCTTTCCATGTTGACTTCAAGTCTGGGATTATGTGCCAATTGAATGCCATTTTTTGCCTTATCTAAACCTTTCAGTTGCTTGGGAGCAGACAGGAAAAAAACACCTCAGAGGAAAAGAGCCTGCAAAGGTCTTAGCTTAAATGGATCTGACAGCTTTGCTCAGAGAAAAAAGATATTTATTCCTGTTTATGGTCACCCCCTCCCTCCAAGTCTTAGGACTGGTGTGACTTTTTACAGAGTCTTTGTTTGGGAGAGGAGCTAACTGGTCCCATGTCTTTGAAAGCAACCAGGGCAGCTGAGAAACAATTGCTCAAGCTGTCCATTTACAGAGGTCTTGGTTTCCTGCTACAACATTTCCATGATCCTTTCTAAAGTGATAACCTGCCTCAGTACTTATTTAAATTTCAGAGTCCTTTTCCTTCGACTTTGCCAGTAATTTGAGCAAGCTTTAGTCATGAGCGCATAAACGGGTAAAAGATTATACTTTTGCCTGTAGACATAATCCCCATGCAGAAGAGATCATAAGACAATCATTTATTGATGTGGAACAGGCGGCTATTTTAATAAAAACTTACATCACCTACATCTGTATCCTTTTAACATGTAGAAAACATGAATAGAATCTCCTCCTTAATTAAAAAAATGAAATGATCTTTAAAAACATTCCAATATTTTAGAAAATTCTTACTTTTGTTCACTTATTGTCCCCATTTATTTTATTGTTTCTACTCCAGGAAATATTACTGAAATAGCTCAGTGACAAAGAATTATCTTTGAATGACTTGATCTTAGCTTTTAGTTTTATATGTTTGCTCAGTGGTTCTAACAATCCCAGAAGGCAGACCATTCTTGTTGCTCTATTGGACATGGAGGGCAGAAAGTGAACAAGGAGGAGAAGGCAGAATGCAAAGCAGAAGCAAAGTGGAGCCACAGGATTTTAGCTTCAGCTTGCTTGTTTGCATAGTTTTACATCATTGCATATATTTTTAAGCTTCAGTATTAGACAGCAGATACACATTCATATGTAGAATACAAAAACTATACAGTATTTGTTTATAGTGCTAGCCTTTGTATCTCCCCAGAATAAGCCATTTTTCATTCAGTAGGTTTTGTTCTTAGGTGGATGTTAGTAAGATTGCAGTCTCAGTATTTATTACTAGCTTTAAATCCCACAGTGTGCATTTCTCCACTCTGGTGTCCAGCAAATAATAACTCCCAGAATTCCTAGCCAGCCTGACCAATCCTAGGGGTTCTGGAAATTGCAGTTTTAACATCAGGAAGGTACCAGTTTGGAGAAGTTATGCTAGTGGTTTTCACTGATGGATATAGGATGTTCAATTCATATACTCAGTAGTGTAACCTCTGCATATGTAGGAGAAAGGCTGGCAGAGCAAGTGGGAGGGGTTAAATGAAGCATCAGCTCAGAAGCCCTACATAGCCATAAGAGAACGAAGTCCAGCTCTCCTTTAATGCCCTTAGATCTTATCGAGTTTCACCAGGTGCAAACTATTAATCTGAGAAGATTCCTGTACATACAGTAGGCTTTTGGCAGTAAATCAGTTATTTTGAACCTTTGTGTGTAGACCTGGTTGCTTGTTCCTGACAGTATAATTATTGTATGACTGAAAATTAATATAGGAGAGCCAATTGGAAATTATACAACAAAGGCAAATTAGCATAGCGTATCAATAATGGGAAGTTTATGCAGGTAAACAGGACCACAAGCTACCATTTATTTTAGTTAAGAGCTGACCCAAGACCTTTTACTTCAGGGGCAAATGGCATCCTCTTCCATGCTATGTATTGAAATTGACCAGATTGGCAGCTGATTATTTCAACACCAGGAAAATTTAGAATCCTGAAGCTTAACCAGGCTTGACTGTCCTCCAGCTGAGAAGCAATGACTGGGGATCTCAGGAACAATGGCTGGAGGGGAGGATATACCCCAGATGTAATTGTTGTCCTGAACATCTGCCATAATTGCTTTACCTCTTGGCAGGATGGTCCTGATTTAGATGGACGGATCAATAAATTGTTGCTGTTACGATTCTAAAGGGTGAAAATAATTCTATGCTTTGCAGTCAACATTTTAAATGACAGTTTAATTGTAGAGAAATCATAAAGTGTTCCTTAAATGTTCATCATCATTTTCTTAGTCTTTAGCTTTCAATCCTAACCAAGAGTTGAGGAAATATCTCACTAGAAGGAATAAGCATGACATAAAATTATCTGGAAACTGAATATTATAAAGATACATTACTAGCAGATGATGTTCATTAATAAAATAAAGCTCCAGCAATCAAAATTTAAAAAGCCAATCCATTCCTTTATTAGGAATGAATATAATCCATCTGAAAGAATCTGGTTCAATGTGTTTCAGTTTGTGCTTGCTTACTAGATGCTAATATTAACCAGAGGATTGTTTTGCAAATGTTAAATTACTTTTCTATTTAAATGAAAGATGGCTCATCATCCACCTGAACTGCCACCTGCATTTTTTCAAAAGGAAGAGAATCACAATACTTACTGTTTGGAAAGGAAAGACTTCAATTTTCTCTCTTGAAAGCTGGGTTAAAATGATGTATTATGATTCATTTGGCCTGAAATCTGTCACAGGATTTCAGTCTTGACCTTCTTTCTTCATCCAAATTTTTTCAAACCTTAGACCCACCATGCATGACCTTGGTACCTTGACAGTTAGCAGAGTTACTGTTACATTTGTGCCAGGAGCAATATATTAATTATGATGCTGTGCTTTAACTTTTAACTTTTTTCAGTTACAGCAACGGTAAAAAGAAAGGAAGTCTGTCCATGTTTCTGTGAAAACAAGGAGAGTTTGGTTTACTACTGCCTTCCCAAATTGGATCTATTGGGTAGAATGGAACAACCAACATTGGTTGGGAATCACAACAAATTTTAGACATACTGAAAATTGTCATTTAACAATGAGAAAGAGCAGAAGATACAGAATGTTGGTCCACTCCTGAAGCTCAAGGCCAATGAGCTGTCTAGAATAGGCTTTGATCTTACTTGAATGGACAGAAGTATTCTGGACTATTACTGGATAATGTCCAATAGAAACAAAGTCCACTCCCTAGTAAGTTGTTTAATTACCACTTACTTGAAGAAATTGACTCATAGAGAATCATATTATGGATCTTTGTACTTCAGCACTGTTTACTCCAGGGTACTCTGAACTGTTCTTCCGTTATATTTGACTATAACTCCCATGATTCATAATCAGTGCAACTATGGGTTTACTAGAGCTTATTTTTCCATTGTGAAGATGTTATGGATCAAACCCATAGGCCTTTTGCATGTAACAGTGTGTAAGATTACAAATGGTACAAAGGTAAGATCACAAGTAGTACAAAGAATTAAAACTAAATTAGGAAGAGCTGTGTGCCTCCCTTTTCCAACATCTTTGAATCTCTGAGAACAGAGATGTAGACTTGCTATTTGATTACAAATTGACTCGAAGTAGGTAATCGCAGATAGTTATACCAACTCTTGAAGCACTTGGCACAATTCTGAAAATGGCTTGTTTGTTTTATAATGGCCACTCATTGGGCTGGCAGATACCTCATTTATTGGAAATTTAAATTTAAATGAATTCCAATTCAGCACCATCCTTCTAAACTGCTGGCACATCATCCCATTTGCCAAAACAGATCAAAACTAGCGAGAGCAGTTCCTGTTAGCTGAGCAGCAGCTGAACTCAGATCCTGTCCACGCCCTTCCTGCTTCTTGCAGTAACTTACCTCTGGACGATTAGGTCCTGGCAGGGTGATGATTAGCAGTCTTCCATTCCCTCCATTCTCTGGTGAGGGTGTTACATTGGCACTGGCACTTGTCTTGCTGTCTGCTTTGGTTCCTCATTGTTTCTTTTTGCAAGGTGCAGATAGTGGGCTAGACATGTCTTTGCTGCTTGTTAAGATAAGGCTTGGGAATGGGTGTATTTGGTAACACAACTTCTTTTTCTTTAAACCTGAAAAATAAGGCTGATATTTGAACACAGTGAAAACATACTAAAAGGAAACACTTGGAAAATGCAAAAGGTTATGATCTCAATTCTATAGCTGAGAGATAAACTTCAGGTAGCTTTGACTGTTATAACTCCTACAGCATTTGAGCTATACAATTTCTCTTGCTAATAGGAATATATGGATTGCAATAGCAATATTGTGTCTTCATTATAACAGAACAAATGGAGAAAGTTCCATAACTGAATGGAGCCCCAGTATTCAACATGGTTTTTCCAGTTCCATTCTTACTGTTTCAGTGTATTTATTTACACTAGATATTCGTATAGATTGAAATGGACTTTTGATTGGACTGCTGTGCAGCTGAAAAATGAGGCAATTTTGAACCCCAGCATTGCACTACATGGCTGTGGAGGCATTTGACATGCTTAGTCACCAGATAGGAAGTCATTCCTTTTAGTTAAATCTTCCTGTTTTAGATATGCAAGGCACAGTTGAATGGCACACCCATATAGCAGATTATCTTGCTTCCAATAGGGTATTTTGCCAGTTAGAAATATATGAAACCCTGGGAGATGTTATAGTCTTGCAGAGTATAGAGCTGGTGCTCACAACAGCAGAGACCTAGTTTTGGGTATTGTGATGGTATCCTACATAAGACCAAATATTCACCTTATGGTAAAGAGCTACTAATTGGGTTATTAACCCAATTTATCCACTTACATGCAGGAGACACCAGTATATTTAGAGTTCAGTTCTAGTATCTTCAACTAAATAGTTGGAAATTTTGATATGCCAGATTGCTTCTGAAGTCTAGATAGTAAGAGTATCAGTCAGAGTAAACAATACTGAGCTAAATACAGACAGATAATCTTATCTGGCATAAGACAGTTTCCTATATGCCTAATAATTAGGCTCAGTTTGCTTTTGTTGTTTGTTCAGTTACTTTATTTGTTTACCTAATTGGGATTTCCCCCATTAAGTGCATTTGAGAGAGTGTGTACATGTATAATTGTCCTTCCCCATTTCCTCTGTCTGTCCTGTTTCCTTTGATAGTTATTTCCTCTCCCATTATTGATTAGTGCAGTACAACATCTGTGGGACTGTAGTTTCCTCCCTCATTTTCTTGTCATTCAAAAGTGGAACAAGAAGGTGACATTGAGTAGGAAGGCCATACTGGCTCACAAGCATCGTTGTGAAAGCCCATTGTTAAATTATGCCCTGTCTCAGTGTTGGGGAACTGGTCCATGAGAAAGAAAGACATTTCATGATGATCACAACAAAAAGAACTTTTTCAGTTGGAAAAGGAAACCAGCTCATTGTGTTCAAAGAAAATACTATTACAAAAATCGAAATAGACCAAGAGAGAGAAAGAGAAAGATGAAGAGGGAGTAAAGGACATTTTTTTTGCAGTGTATTCAGATAAATTTAAGCTGAATATTAAGAGGAAGCAGATCAATGCAATAAATAGATTGACATCCTTAAATCTTTATAAGAAAGCATGATACAGCTCTTTGGAGATTGTAAGATACAGAGATATGACAAGGGAACTCTAGATAAACTACCCGTATTCTAGTCAGTGTCTTACATGTTTTTTTTAAGAAAGGTAGCCCTGTAAAACATGTTTTTGTAGATCTGGCTACTATTTCATGTCATATTTACATGTTGTCAACAGGAGCTGACATTGGTATTTCTCCCCTTGTATTCACATGATTGATAGCTTTCTGCCCCTTCTCTACTTCTTATTTGCTCTCTTTTTTATTCCCCTTTCAGATGCATATTTTCTCTTTACATGTGATGAGTTGTGTGGCTGAAACCATTTCTCTTTTCTTTGGGAAGAATGGTTGATGTTGTTGATGATGAAGATGACATCTTTAGATAAACTGGCAGTGAATTTCTGGGCATAAATCTTTGTAATATGGGACAGAAAAAATTCTAGTACTAGAAGTAATAATAGCAACAGATCAAGTAGAAAATAAATGTACTTTTAATGGTATTCAACATACGACATATTGCAATTGTCCCAGGTGTATAGAATATAAATTTGGATTTCTCTTCTATGTTTTTATCAAAATCATTAGAGCAGTAAAGGATTAGCAAGACCTGGGCTATACAATATTCAGTGGGGAGACATTTCTAAGTATTACACCAGCTTTGTAAATAGATATAAAATCAGTGCCTGGTCCTATATCTGTACCATGCAGGTTGTTGACATCTGGAGGAAGCTTTCATGGCTAATACTTGCAGACCATAATAGCATTTTGTTTCTAGGCATATAAGCAGGCCCTCCAAAACACTTACTCTGTTTATCAAAAGTCTTGACACTGCTCTTCACCTTTGGTTCGGCATGCCTGCTGCACAGTTATCTGTCCCAGCAGGAATTTGCCCTTTGCCTCCCTTGCACCCCTTTGACCAGCCACTAGCACACCAGACTGAACGGCTAACACTTCAACACTCCTAAGTGGAGACCTGGAAGCATTTCAGGGCCTTCATCTCAGGCGAGGTGTAATAAGAGTCAAGTGGGAGGTCAAGCAGAACTAACAAGCTAGGCACCTCATCCTGGGGTGTGACATCTCTGCTCAGGAGTTCATGAGAAAATATCATTGGGAGTCTAAAAGAAGGCAGTAATTTTACAAAGGGGAAATGCAACATTAAGAATGCACGTCCAGAAGTTTTGCCATGTTCATGTGATGTAGCAAAAACAATGATTCTCGTGCACTTTAACAATTAAATCATAAACCATTTAACCTCAAGGCTTTTCTATTTTCAGCCCCAATTATCCCATCACCTGTAATGCCAAGATGAAGTATGGCCAAAATACAGAAAACAGGGTGACTCTTGATCTCTTCAATGGACCCTCCATACAAGCCTTTAGCAAAGAGAATCACAACTTTTTTTTCCTTTTTGGCTAGTGTCCCATTGGTGGTCTTTGTGGAAAATATTAGGAACCTTGAGTTCATAAAGTAGGAGAAAAGTGACATAGTTAGAAAAGATGTGTTCATCATGTAAACATTTTCTCCCTTCACCCTATCTACTACTTTGTAAATAAGGACAAAGGAGCAGAAAGACTTTCCAACATTATGGTTAAAATATTAGGAGCTGTTAATTTCCAGACCTTTGTTTCTTTCCTTATCTTCTTCTTTTCTGATAATAATAAAGAGGATAATTAAGTGTGCAATTAATGTTAGTTCATTGATGATAGATGGATGGATGGATGAATTGATAGATTATGTGCCATCAAGTTGTTTTCAAATCTGAGTAATTTTCTCTAGCTTCAATCCATCCTCTTCAAATGTATATTCATGTAGTCTGTAGAGCTCATGACTATAATGTGGATTAATTTTTGGAAAACTGTATCAGTTATATAACCTAAGTGAATTTATCTTGAATCCTTTGAGGAAAGTTTTTTTAATTAGTTAAGATATAAATAATGAACTGAGTTCTGTTTCTATCAATTTTCTCTTCAACTGAGTTGGATTTTAATGGCAAAAATTAAAATAATGACTTGCATATAAGTTTAAAATAACAATTGTCTATTAATATACTTAAAGTGATAGGATCTCATCTTTTTGTCTGCCATCAACCTCTTTTTAATTGCCTTTGACTTTTCCAAGCAGCATGGTCTTCTCTAATGACTTATATATTCTAATATGTATACAGACTATTTAAGCTTTAGTTTCATTATTAGTGCTCCCAGGAAGGGGCGGAGGGAGATGCAAACTTTGCAGGCACTGATATACAATCTGGGAAAATGTAATCAATAAATCTCTCCTAACCAAAGTTAGTGTTATTGATTGCACTTTTCCTATCCATGCTTATTTTTGAATCAGGAAAAAAGAAGTAAGATAGATATGAAAACTGAAAAGTAAAAGGCATGAAGCATTCCTCTGTTCATTCTACTTCTAGACATTATGCAAACTGTCACCAAGAAAAGTACGATGTAAGATCATACTTTTATTATGATTTATTATGATATTTTATTACTTAGCAGCCAAAGGAAATGTTATGCATAAAATCTACCATGATTTCATCAAAGCTTTTGTCAAAGTTCTAATTATGTTTTCCTTGACAAGCTGTTAAAGTGTGCTTTGAATGGAACTAATAATAGGAGAGCCACCATTAATATACAATTATTAATGATGGGAGGTAGTAACCAGTGGGATCCTGGAGTTATCAAGATTGGGGTTGGTTTTATTCAAATTTTTTGTTAATGATCTGGGTAATGGGATTGATCAGCTGCTTATAAAATCTGAGATGAGACAAAATTGGGAGTATTATCAACACCCAGGAAGACAGAATGAAGTTCCAATCTAATCTGGACAGGTTGGAAATCTGAGATGAGAGGAGCAAGATGTTTTTCAATAGAAGGAAATTTAGGAAAGAAACATATAAGGCACATACAAGATGGGAATGCTTAGCTTGGAAGCACCACATCAGAGAAAGGTTTGAATATGGTCAGTTGACCACAAGCTGAACATAAGCCAGCTGAGTGAAACAGCTGCTAAAAGAACTAACACAGTTTTTGATACAAGAAAAACTATATTAAAAATACATTATATCTTTATTCCATTCTAGTCTGTACTGATGGGACTACACCTAGAGAATTCTGTACAATTTTGGGCACCATATTTTCATAACTAAAAAATAATAATTAAATTATGAAGAAAACGAAAAATAAAAAGAAGCAATAAAATACAAGTACTAGGATTCTAAATTAACTACTTCAAATTAAGCAGAGCATTATAAAACTCCTTTGCCACGGTATACAAGAAGAACATAGTTACGAAATAGAGTAGTATGAACTTAGAAACAAATTTAAATAGAATGGAAAAATTACATTATTTATAATCAAGCTGAATAATAATTGCCTTTTTCACTATCTGTTTCCTAATGATACAAGTTATGAAACGATTTGGCAACTTTAAAAATGACATCATTCTTATGGTCAGTGAGAAGAAATAGAGTACAGAATTTGGTCTGCCCAGGAATTTATTTAGATGTAGAATGAAACGAGTAATATGTTTCGGTGTTAAATCAGCTATAGTGCAAGCAATGATCCACAGTTTCAACTGCTCTGAATGATGGGAAGAGCCTATCTATAAGGTAACTATGTTGGCATCTGACACCCAGGAAGGCTGCAAGCAGTGGGCAAAAGCTTTAGCTATTTTACAGAAACATGATATTTAGCCAGGACAAAAGATAAGTAAGTTCTCCTTCTCAAACAAGGGAAGTTCCTAGCAATATCTCTTTGGAAATCAATACCCATTATTTACTATTTGACAATTTCTTTCAGTTTGGTAAAACCTCCCAAATAGAGGTCTGTTATAAATAGGTCAATATTTTGTAATTTCACATACAAAATCTTTTTCCAAGTTGAGTACAAGCCATCGAACAACCTCTTGGGAACAAATCCTTGGAGAAAAATTATGATATAAGACAAGAGGTGATCTTACTTATCCAAAATCATACTTCCACTGAACGAAGCCCTGTCTCCAGTTGTAGGGTGACTTTGGGAACACATCAAGGGACAAGTACTTAGGCTGGAATGCCTTCAGGAGGGAGAAGTCCATGCAGACACATGGTTGTGCATCATATAACTTCTTGGTAAACTTCTTTTGCCTCTTCTTGGTAAACTTCTTTTGCCTTACTCTGCAAATGTGTAATTTCAGAAGGAACATACAAATTCCCAATCTGAAAAAACACACACACAGACAATCAAGATCACAAGTAAGTGGACTATATCATACATCCTCTTGGAATTCAACGCTCTGCTATTTCTTTTGCTTTATTTTATGACCATTGATAAATGGTCATAAAAACCATCCTTATTTTTCTGAATGCTTGGAAAGACGATAGTGTTGGTCTTTAAATAATTTATAATGACCCTTTTTTCTGGAAATTAGAAAGTAAAAGCCCAGAGGGCTTTTCTCAGTCCCACAATGAAGAATAAAAAAATGGCTGTATTATCTGCCAAGAACAGGACATTTTAGCCATCATTGCAGGGTAGAAGCTAGGATCAGAAACTTGGACCAATGCATTGAGGTAAAGGTTAAACAAAAGGGAGATAAATATCTCCTTGATTCACCCATTTGCTTGAAAAAGTGAGCATATAAGATGGCCCCAAATAAGGGCAAGAAGATGAAAATCTATCATAGCTTTTTCCAGATTACTTCATAAACTGTCCCTCAGAACAATATCAAAGCTGAATTGAAATCAACAAAGGCTGTACATTATTTTTATTTATTTATTTATCAAGCTTGCATGCTTCCAATCTTGCACAAGTGACTCCAGGTAGCTTATAGTACTTCACAGCCAAATGCTACAAAGTTAAAGAAACCTGCTGTTTCTTTCTTATAGATACAGTGGGGCAAAAAAGTATTTAGTCAGCCACCAATTGTGCAAGTTCTCCCACTTAAAAAGATGAGAGAGACCTG
>JANHZU010006278.1:68725-82144 GCA_032468055.1 Acrochordus granulatus | reverse complement strand
GTTATTTTCTCTATTGCTATACAACATCATTCAATGTAGAAACTACAGAATTATGAAGACACAATTTGTCATTTAGAATATTTGTCAGTAGAATATGAATTGCATAAATAAATAATAAATATTTACATTTAATTTCGACCACTGTAATATGGGTCTATGGGTTCATGAGATGGAAAGATAATTTTATTTTTAATAAATCTAACAGAATCAATATGTTAACTCAATTAATAAAGTAAGAACCCTGAATCTATATGAATTTTTTTAAAATTCCATTGCACTATATCAAAGGCCTTGAAGTTACTGTATATTTTAACAGATTAATTTACTGAACTGAAATATATCAATCCATCTGATCAAATCTGGAAGTAAATTTATGATGGAGGCTTCTCCATATCTGAAATCCAACAATTATCCTTCCTCCAAAAGATCCTCATCAAGTGGTTTGCTGGAGGATCCAAAAATCAGTCTCTTCTCCTGGGAACTCTGAATAAAGTTTGCTGTTCTTTGAATAAAGTCCTTCTGTTCTCCTGGGAAATTTGAATAAAGTTCACCTTTATTTATTTATTAGATTTATAAGCTGCTGAACTCAAAAAGGACTCTCGATGGCTTATAATAAAACTCTGAATAAAAAGGCTTCTGGTCTGCATTAAATTCAGTCTTTATTCATTTACATTGCTAATATTTATATACTGCCCCATTTCTTGAGCACTCATGGCTAATGTACAATAAAAACCAAATAATTGTAAGGGTAATATGGAAATAATAAAATGGGTATGGTGATATCACAGTTAAGATGCGGGGCTTGTCAGCGGTTAAGATGCTGGGCCTGATTTCGAGACTCAGGAACCATGTAACTGGATAAGCTCCTGTTGTTTGCCCCAGCTTCCTCCAATCTAACAGTTTGAAAGCATGCAAAATGCGAGTAGATAACTAGGTAATCCTTGAGTATTCATGGTTAATGTACAATGAAAACCAAAGTAATTGTAACAGTAATATAGAAATAATAAATAATATTCCTTAAAACCGTTCAGACACTTTCATGAATTACTATAATAAAATAATAGGGATAGGGATAATGATGATAGATCTATATGACTTGCCCTTAGCTTCTAAGGTTTTTCTTAAGATTAGGAGTGATGGAGCCATGTGGATTCTGGTTAACAATATTGCAAATGCTTGTTAGGTGTTCAGAAACAAGAAATTCCACCTTGTATCCCTCTCTTTCTTTGTCTGTCTGATGAGGAAATATCTTATGTGAGTTATTTTATCAGCCCTTTTAATGATAATTTATAATTTATGGAAAGCATCTATCTAATGCTTATATTCTTACTCATTGGAGAGGGGGAATGTCTGAAATTTGTGAGAGATGCACATGGACACATGTTTACAAATAGATATTTTGCTTTATTAGCCAAACAGAAAGGGTTTTCATTTTTTTCCAATTAAAAAACCTCAGCACACTCTTTGAAAATAGGAGTTCTTTGCTTAAAATATGTGAAGGTCATACTTGCTGCATATAATGAATGAAGAGGAGTCATTTATTATTTTTAAGTAGCTTGTCATTTAGCTATTATGAAGATGAATAACATTTTTATTGACTAATAATCCTCTTGTTGCTTATGCAAAAAAAAAAAAGACATTTGCAGACATTTCGTATGTGCTTCCTTTGCTTTAGAGATTTGATGAATTTTTGTAATCACTAAAGTACGAGCTTTGTTCTCCAAAGTGATTGGCAAGCTGTATGCTTGGACTCTTCCTCAGATATGCTTCTTCTTGGGTGTTAACGTTAACAGTAACACCATTTCATTTTTTAATAGCAACCAGAGTGCTGCTCAATTAAGAATTATATTTTGCACATCTGCCTTCTTAAGTTTTTTTAAATAAAACTCTAAGTTAGCTGTTCAGTTTCATTTGGAGGAGAGTGGAATTGTCTGGATCTTCTCCACTTTTTTGAAAAGTCAGAGTTTTGTTGCCCAACAGATGGAGTTGTTCAGGAATGACTACATTTGTATTAATTTGTTAAACTGCCTTCTGATACACATCTTACTGCCTTCATATTCCAATAGGGAAAAACTAGAATAATGCACTCTTCTTACTGACAATGAAAAATTGATAATGGTGTGAAGAAAGATATAGTTAAACAATGTCTACTGAGATGTGTTGAAAGATATGAGAAGAAATACTAGAGTATGCTTTTAACGATTACTATCTCCCTCTTGCTAATTATCCCTTTCTGGAAAATGTGGTAAGAAGCTGGAAGAAAGAGATTATCTGGACCCTTGACAGTCAGGATTCAGGGCTGGATGGGGGATGGAAATTACATTGATTGCTCTCATGGATGACCCATGGCAAAATTTGGATGAAGGGGGTAAACTGTCTCAACTGATATCCTTTTGAGGAATTAAATTTCTCAACTGATATCCTTTTGAGATGCCTGCAAGGGTTGGGAGTCAGGAGCAACATTTTACAGTATTCTGTCAATGATTATAGGGAAGGGAGATCAAGGCTTTCCGATATGGGGAGCTCTACGGTTCAGTCCTCTCCTCCATTTTACTTAACATTTACACAAAACTGTTGGCTTAGGGTGAGATTATACCTAGATATATATCTCTTTCTCAGATTGAATGGGAGATTGGCAGAAGTCCTTCCTAGTGCCTGGAAAGGGAAAAACAGGCTCAGACTCAACACAAGCTGTAAAGTATCTGTTAATTTAAAAAAGCAAAACAAAACAAAACACCTGATTTCAGGACTGCAGTATCTTTGACATTGGATGGTTTTTTATTCTTTCTAAAAAGCAATTTTGTAAATTGTGGGTCCTCCTGAACTTGCAGTTATTATTTCAGCAGCAGGTAGAAACTGTGGCCAAAAAGTTCTTTGCTCAGATTTAACTGGTATGCCAACTGCAGCATTTTCTGGAAAGATGCATTGAGGACAACACTCATGTCCTGGTCATATCTTGATTGTAATCCTGAAGTAGACTGTCTATGGGGCTACTCCTAAAGTCATTTGGGAACCTAAATTCCTAAAGTCAGCCAGTGCAAAATGTGTCTACAGGTATGCTTACAAGTCAGACACATTACTGTCATGTAACACTACTGCTGTGGGAGATGCAGTGGTTGCTCATTGGTGCAATTAAAGGTGAGGTTGTTACCTATATGGCTTGGAGCCTAAATATCTATATGAAAATATGATTATTTGTGGAAGCATCCATCCTATGTAACAGGCAAGATTCCTATTGGGGGAGTGTTTGCAACAGCATCTGTGCTGGGAGAGTCAAAAGAGGCAATATGACAGTTGTGGCTTTGTGGTCAAAGCCCCACTTCTTAATATCCATATTTGATGTCAATGCTGCAACTGCTATCATGTCTGAATAAACAGATTCTTTTGTGTTTTCCAGTTCCTTGCAAAGTTTGTCTGTAGCATTACTTTAATCAATCCTGTTAAGGAACTCACGATGTTAGTATTGATGCCTATATGTTAAGATAATATTAACCTACCTGACCTATTTTTAAGATGAATGGCATTTTCCTAAAATCAACAGTTTCTTAAATTCTGTGATATAATGATATAATTTGCCATTAAAAATGTCATCTAAATATATTGAGGGGGAAATGCAGCAAAACACATTGTAGTCATGAAATATTCCCTATGTATGTTAAGAAATATGCATATAACAAAGTTATATATGCCTGAAGTGCACAGAAATGGTAAAATAATTCACATGTATCTTTTTTCTAAAAAATCAAAAGCCTGACACAGAAATAAGGCAGAATATTGCTCAGGGCTAGTCTAAAACAGAAAGAGAGTAGAACTGATTTGGGAAAACTGAAATAGAAGAGAACAGAACAAGCTAAAAACTATTTTATGAATAAGCATCATCAGTAGTCACTGAGAGTTTAGGGGAAAAACATGCCAAACTAGGAACATTATAAAGAACCACATGTCTATTCCACATTTTTATGCTAGACATCTGAAAAGAATCAGTTTTCTATATTATAATTGCCAACTATTAATATGCTGCAATATCCAGTCATGGAATATCTACACCACCACTTCTAGAGAGGTGAGGATGGCATTGGCTTCATATTCTGATACATCTATATTCTGAAATATTATGTATCCATCATAGATACTCCTACTCAGCAAGTAATCCTTATATTTATTTCCATATTTTTCATTTTTTGAGCATCTATAATCAGATTAAAAAGTTTTAGGTGACAGTGGCTGACTTAGAATTGTAGATGTTAGTTACACATTGAATTAGGAATTGTAAATGACTGATCATTAAACTATATTCCATGCTGAATTTTCTATTTGAAAAAATGGGGTTCTATGTTATTATTTTGCTTTTAATCTGCCTCTCTACATCCTTATTTCTTTTGTAATTTACTATCTTTTGGTAACACATGGCAAAAAATCCAATGTGAATTCCTTAAGTTTTCTTTTCTCAAGGTCAGCCTAGTTATTAATGTAGTTTATAAATGTGAGCATTACTCATCCAGTGAAAGATGGAAGAACTAAGAGGGCCAAGACAAAGAAGTCAATTATGCAGAGATGAATTTGCCATTGTCAGTTGTGGGTTGATACTTGAGGTTCATAGAAGCCATTCTTGGATTGCTCCTCAAGGTTAGGGGCTCTTTCTCTGAATGTCATCTCTGGTTGAAACATAGTTTGCTAGGACAAGAGATGGGGCTTCTGTTATTATAATGAAGTTTTTTTACCTCCTTCTGTGAATAATATTAATATAATTAATAATACTCCCTCTGGTGATGTCATGCATATAGGAATCATTTGGGTTGCTAGAAGACTGTGTTAGCAATGAAAAAAATTACTGCATTGGCAGAAACTGAGAAGTTGCTATCCTGCTTCATTTCTTTTTCTTGTAAGACACTCTAACACTCAAAAGTAGGGGAGTGGAGAAATTTATTTATAAACAATTGTGGAAGGAAGACATTCTATCACAGCACTTTCCTTATCAGTTTATTGCATTGATGGGAAATTCCATTCTGCCTAAACTAATCTCTCTGAATTTGACCAACCAATAATTTAACCTGATATTCCTCTTTATATGCACGTTTTATGAAAATCATCAGTGTTTTCCTTGCAGCTTTTTTTTGAAAAAAAGAGTCTTCTGTTTTTATTTCCTGCAAAAAGCTTTAGAATTACCTAGAATTTATTTGTAAGATATTTTGAAGCTTACACTATCATTGTGCTATGTGTTTTTTCTGACTCACATCTGTCAATGGCTCTGCAACCTATCTCTCCTGATCTTTCTCTGTATGTGCTGGGATAATAGAGCTTCTCCTTCAGCAGCCTTATTATAGCTTTTTTTTCCTGCTTATTTGGAGTAGTGAATCTATACTTTGTCTCTCCTGCTTTCTCTAATAATTGCATGTTAAAGCATTTTGGAACATTAATCAAGTTTTCTTACTGTAAACATGTCTAATTCAATAAGGTTACATTATAATTTTATATTTTGCCATATTTATCAGAGAGTTAATTTTTCCAGTCTGAAAAGCAATTTCCCCAACATTGTTATAGCATAGTTCTATAGTTTGTTGGAGCCTTGTGTAATTTTTCAAAGTTTTTCACAAGTGAAGCAAGAGTTGTGATACAACTATGCATGACTTTTCCGCTGAAGTTCCTGGGAGATTCAGTTGTTATGCTTGCATAAAACAGGACTATTCATACACTATCTCTTAACTTTTTCCAGTATTTTATCTCTGTTCTGATCACCTTCAAAGCTATTTAGACCAATTAGGCTATATTTTAGCTCATTTTTTTCAGAGTTTAATTTTCATAGCACTATTGCTGGGAAGTTAACAACAAAAGATAAAGAAAATAATTATGTAGTTATATGCTAGATTCGGCTCCTTTCCAATGCAGTACAGATGGAAAAATTTAATCTTCACATGAAATATTCAGAATAAGAAAAAGAAAGATTTATTATTAATTATCAACAGCAACAACAACAAATAAAAGATTTGGTGTTCTGATAATAAACCATGGCCACAATTGTTTCGTGCATTTGTCTCTATTTTGGATAATGCTTAAATTTACATTGAAAGACCATTTGCTGCTGAAGAGAGATTCAAGAATCAGCCACAATCTAATAATCTGACAAACGTACCAATATTATACTTGCCATAAATATTCTATAAAAATCCAGTGGAACACTAGATGGCAACAAAGTTCAGTGTATCTTTTCTGTCACCTAGAGGTGGTCTCTGTTTCTGCATTTTAGAAGCAGTATACTCCCTCTCTCTCTTTCTCTCTCTCTCTCTCACACACACACACTCACTCACTCACACACACACACACACACACACACACACGATAATCACACTCAAACTTAGATATAGACAAATTTCTGTGATCAGACTAAGGTTTACCATGTTTTATATCCATTGTTCTTTATATATAGTAGGTTTATAATCAGTAAAGAAAAGCAAAAAGCCTTCTTCCTTAAATCTCAGCCTAATCCAAATTGCCACTCTTCAGGTGAGTTGGGCCTCAGTGCTGGGAATTGTAATTCTAACATATCTAGAATGCAACAAATTGGGGGAAAGCTAATTCTTAGCCTAGTGGACTTTTAATCAACACTTGTTATTTCTGCAGCAATATAGAGGGGAAGGACAGAATAAGCTGTGACGTGACATTCCTGGATGAATTCTCCAGCATTATTAGGACACCTAGAACCAAAACACTTTTGCTACCAATTTGTAACCCCCATTTTTCTTTATATTGCTTTTGCACATACCAGTCCTGATATCGAGTCCTTTGTAATAAATAAGAATAAAACATTTTTTTTGTGTAGCATTGTTTATCATGCTCTCTTTTCAATTTATTGTAAATAAAAATGTTCTATTTATTGTGCAAGTATATAACCATTAAGGCTCTTTGTCACATGTCAGCAATCTCTTAGGATATCAAGTTGAACTGATCAAGTTGAGAGTTTGGTGTACTGGCTAAGTACCAGGCTGAAAACAGGAGACTGTGAATTCAAAGCATGAAGCCAGCCAGGTACTCTCTCTCAGCCCTAAGAAGGAGGATATGGCCAATCATTTCTAAAAGCACTGACAAGAAAACTGCAGGGACTTGTCCAAGCAGTTTCCAGGAGTTAAATTGTTTTTAATATTCAATAAATAGAAACACCGAAGCTGTGATTTTGTTAGACTCTGACTTAGAGCCTAAGTGTTTTTTCCTACATTGCTTCTTATGTTTAAGTAAAAGAAGGAGAGAAAAACAACAAACCAGAGTGGTGGAGTGGTTTGAAGGCACACAACATTGAGATCAAGGGGATTCCCATCACAGCTATATTCTAATGTTAGCATATTGTATATTTCTCTTCCTTCTCTTTTTATCTTTAATAGTTGATGGGAGTGGGAAAATGCACAATGCAGTGTTTCTTAGAGATGGGACATGTTTTATTATAAACTACATAAAAATGTTGTTGGGAATTAAAGTGGGAGGGATTCTTGTTGCTGACAGGTACAACATGCCTAACCATGCATATTCTGAATCCCCTTTCTCTTCAAATTCAGATTCCTGCATAACCCATCCAAGAAAATGACATGCATATGAGTATGAAATCATAGAAGTCACACTTACATTGAAGGACAATTTACTTTTTATCTGTCAAGGACAATTCTGTCCAAAAAGGATCTTCAGTTTGGTCAGTCTAAAGTTGTACACCCTAATCTTCAGTGTAATGGCTTTTATGCATACAGATTTGCTTAAATAAAAAATAAATTGAATAAAGTAGAAAGTTCCTAAATCCTTTTAAAATACAGTCACAACACAGATATTTCCCCCTAAAAAAGCAAAGAAAAACAATGTTATCTAGGACCGGGAAATGAAAGGGCACAAACTTCATCATACTTATTAAATGATCTTGTACTTTGCACACAAATAATTTGATTACGTTAGATGAAACTTCTGTTGTTCCTATCAATGCTTCACTTTAACATTTTGACATTCAGGAAGTGTTTTGAAGAAAAGGGTGGGAATTTTAAGTTATCACCTTCAAAGCACAAACAATTTAACACATTCCTTGCTGGGCAACTCTCTTAAGAAGATGCATTGCTAACTACAAATAACTCTTCAAATGTTATATTGTCCAAGGGAAAGTAAATCATTGTGTATGAAACATTGCTGTAATATTTTAGGTTTTGTCATGGTTTATTAGTTGTAAACTTGATATATTTATAACCAACTTGATGACTTTACATTCCCCTTTGAGATATGAAGAGGAAAACACCTTGTAAATAATAGCATTTAGAATCTGGTTTATGAGTAATCCATCAACAAGTTCCAGGTTTCTCTTGACTTTAATAGTTTAACTATGAAATATAATTTGGTGTTTGGCATATAGATGAATAGTTACTAGAATTGTTGAATTCTTATTCAGTGTCTAGTGAAGAAAAGAAACTGGAATCAATAGTGATCCAAGATAACAGGAAATGGGTGATTGGGGAATTACTAGTTGTCTTACTTTTGTTAACCCATTTGGCCAATAATGTGGTATTTCAGCAAAATATATTGAGAGATCCTATCATAATTGTGTCCTCTCAACTGCAACAAACCCTGAAGTTATATGATGTCAGAATTTGGACAACATTTATTGCATTCTTCAATAAATATCAGCAAACTGGTTATATTAAATTCTGAATGGAGAAAAATGCAACGAATCATCCAGTTGGAAGTTTCTGCATCGCAACTAAGACACAACAAAACTTCAGCCTTGGATGCCTGGATTTCAATCTTTCTCATGTAAAAGTAATATTTTATCTGCAAAGAGCAATTTGGTAGTTTATGCTGAAATCCATTTTACCCTGAGTCTCTATTAACTTTCCATTTATTACCCATTGCATAGCAATTGATATAGTTTATGTGAAGGAGAATAGCAGTGAGCAGATCTTCAGGTTGGGACTCAGAGGGCAGAAGAAGGAGAACTAAGATTTGTTTTTTTGAAGTGCAATTGTAAAATTACAATTCTCAGCTAAAATATTGGCATATGCTATAAAAGGAAAGAAGGGGAAATGAGATGAGAAAGGAGAGGAATGAAACAAGCTTAAACAAAGTACTGGGGGGACTGATCAAAATCAGAATCATACATTTATACAGATAATTTAGTATTTATTTGTACTCTTCACTTGGAATACATATCCAATATTGGGAATTCTTCAGTTTAGAGAGGCAACTGTACTAGATTTATTGTGTTGTGTAAGAATTAAGAGGGAACTTTAACAGATCCAAGAAGCCTCTGTAAAATGCACAAAGTTCCTTGGAACATTAATCAGTGTGGGCAGGGATACCTGGAAACCATTGATATAGATGATTAATTCCTTGAGCCTCCCTTCCCAACTGACCTGCGTAAGTGAATAATAATGGAAAGAAATATATCTTGACCCTATTTAAGACTGATAATAGTCAAGAAGCTGTTGATTAATCTCCTTATCCTTCCATGTAAATGAAGAGATTTGACCATTTGTGACATACGTGGTGTTCAAGTATTTTTTCTTCAGACCCAACTCAATGCCTGGTGTGCTACATTTGTACATACTACTGCATGTAATGCTCACAGAAAGCCAACTTCAGTTAGTATTATGGTTTAGTTCTTATTGTAATAAATGATGGTACTGTACTACCCAAATATTTCATTTACATCAGACCCTACTTACTGGTTTCCATTTCCTAGAATCAATCTAAAATTAATAATTTACCAAGAGAAATTCAATGCAAAAATCCTTTAGCTATCAAGTGTAATTAAAGGTATGTTTTCTTTTGTAAAAAATGACAGCAATTCAAAAATTAGTTCGTTTTTACAGATACTGGATAAATGAAGTTATTATATATATATATATTTAAGCTAGAACTTTATTATGTCTTAAACTTAAACTGAGAAAGAAGGTCTTTTCTTGACTATATCATAACAAGATAGCCTTCTATGCATCCTAACTATGCATAATATAGCCACATTTTTAGAAGCTGATCCTCTCCTGGCACCAATGCATTTATAGGAAATCAATGAATACATCAATAGAAATGAGATGAAAAAAATCTGTTGGGAGTAGAGCAAATGTCCATAGCAAAACTGAAGTCTCACATTATCGAAATATAATGTGAGTTTCCAATTGGGGAAGCCAAGGAATATCCAATAATCATGAAATAAACCGTAGCAAATGAAACATTACAGCATTAATACTTAGAATTGAAATTCCAAGAAGATCACTGTGATCTATATATGACTACACTGATTGAGAATCACTACTCCTGGTCCTTCATATACAGCAAAGACCATAAGAGGCTAGTTTTTTCTATAATTCCATCTCCATTTTAGCCTCGCACCACCTTGTTTAGTCCTTTAGTTTTTATTATTTACTCTATTTATTATTGTCTGCTGCAGATTTTATTATTATTTTATTGTCAGCCACCCAGAGACACTGCAGCGAGATGGGCAATGTATAAAATTAATAATAAAAATAGAATTGCTGCTCTATGCTTTTTGTATATATAGCCAAAACATTGCAATGGAGTTTGGATAAATGTGCCACCCTCACCACCAACAGGGGAAAAATGGTGAAAACCAAAAGAATCAAGATACCCAATGGAAAGAACATTAAGAGTCTGGATGAAGACGATCATTACAAATAGTTGGCATCCTTCAAGCTGACAACATCAAGTCAGGAAGAAGGTTAGAAGATAATTCTATCATGAGAGTGAAGAAGATCTTAAGGTCCAAACTCAGTGGAGGAAATACTATCAAGACAATTAACACCTGGGCAATTCTAGCCATAGATAAACAGTGGAATAGTAGACTGGATTCAAACAGAACTAAAGGCACTCGATAGGAAGACCAGAAAAATGATGACAATGAACCATGCTCTTCATCCATGCAGTGATGTAGGCAGACTCTACCTATCAAAGAAAATAGGTGGGCATGGAATGTTGCAAGTACACCTGACAGTTGAAGAAGAAAAAAGGGAATTGGAACAATACCTGAAGGACAGTGCAGAAGATGCACTAAAACTAGTGTCTATTCTCATTAATCCAAGTCATGTCTTGTAGCAAAATTGCAAAACAAACAAACTTTCACACCACATTTTAAAAAGGCAACTGGGCTTCTTATTTTTAGATGTTACAGAGAAATATTTTGACTTCGGTCCAGGAGTCTTCTTCAGTCTCATATAAAAGAAATAGAAAAATGATATGGAATATATGAACACATTTCTCAAAAGAGGGCTGGAAACTTTGAAATTCAATATCCTGGTTCTCACGTAACAAGCTGAAAAGACAAGACAATAAAAAGAGAGGTCTCAAAGTTTCAGTTTAATTACCTCCCCTCTAGACAAATGTTGGTTTTGCATTTGTGCCAAAGTGCAGTTGTAAATGGGGGGGGAATTTAAATCTTGTTCCTCCCCCCTTGTTAATTGAAGAATTTAAAATCTTAATGTATACGCTTTCTTTTATCCCACTCAAGCCATTTGGTTTCTCTGTCAAGAATTTGAAATCTGCAGTCTTGGATGAAATGTTCTCTCTGTCTAAGATGTGGATTTACAGCTGATGTCACTAAAACTAGTATAGCAGGAAGGCCTACTGGAGGGATGAAAATAGCATACCTGAAAGACCAAATGAAGAATAGGAAAGAGACATGGCAAGGCAAAGCATTACATGGTCAGTACATTAAAAAAAATAGAAGGCAAACAGATAATAACAAAACCTGGCAATGGCTCAGAGCAGGAAAATTGAAGAAAAAGCTAATTCTGGCAGCACAAGACAAAGCGTTACAAAAAAATGCATACAAAGTCAGATTTGATAAGACAGAAACAGACAGCAAATGCCATCTCTGCAAAGAAACTGAAGAAACAGTGGAGCACCTTGTTAGCTGCTGCAAGAAGATCACACAGACTGATTACAAACAATAGCAATGATAAATTAGTAACAATGATAGACTGAAAAATCTGCAAGAAATTGCCTGAAAGCAAGAACTGGTAGGATCATAAAAGTAATAAAAATTAAGAAGCTAAATTGCTCTGGGACTTCAGAATTCTAACAGACAGGCACCTGCAACATAACACCCCAGACTTAACAATTGTCAATAGAAAAGACAAAACAATCTCAATAGAGGACGTGGAATTACCTGGAGACAGCGAATAGAAGAGAAAGAACTGGAGAAAATCACAGAAGTCAGAGACCTGAAAATAGAAACAGAATGATTGTGGCCGAAGAAAGCAAAGCTGGTACCAATAGTAATAAGTGTCTTGCATGCAATCTCAGAATAACTGGATCTGCCCTTGAGCATCAGTGGTATTCAGTACAGCTTACATCTTGCAACAATAACATAATCAAAAAACAACATCTGCCTATCCCAGATCCTTTGGAAGGACTTGGTATGTGGACAAAAATGCCAAATCCAATCTAAACATGTGGTTGACTGTGTGAAGAAGATGACAAGTCAATTGCAAGAGTCAATGTTACCCAGAACAGCTTACATTCTGAGTCAATACCTTTAACAACATCAAAGAACAACATCTGCCTATCCCAGGTCCTTCAGTAGGTGGACAAAAATGCCAAATCCAGTCAAAACATCTGGCTGACTGTGTCTTCTTCTTCCTGTCAGGGGTTGCCACAGCAAATCTTCTGTTTCTATCTTCCTCGGTCTTCAGCATCTTCCTCAGTCACACAGACCTCCTGCATATCCTTTCTCACAGCATCCATGTACGTCCTCCTAGGCCTTCCCCTTATCCTACCCAGTAGCTCCATCCTCAACAATCTCTTCCCGATATACTCTTCATCCTTCCGCAACACATACCCAAACCATCTAAGTTTTGCTTCTCTCACTTTAGCACCAAACTTTCCTACATGTGTTGTCCCTCTAATATACTAATTTCTAATCTTGTCCACTTTTGTCACACATTTTCATCACAATGAAAATCTCAGCATCTTCAACTCTGCCCACTTATCTTTTTGTCAGGGCCACTGTCTCCAGGCCGTACAGCATTGCTGTCTCACCACCGACTTGTAGATCTTCCTTTTCACTCTTGCAGATACCTTTCAATCCAGATCACTCCTGACACTCTTCTCCATCCACTCCATCCTACCTGCACTCTCTTCTTCACTCCTTTGTCACATTTCCCGTTACTTTGGACAGCCGACTCTAGGTATTTAAAGTCATCCACCTTTACCACCTCTACCCCTTGCAACTGCATCCTTCCACCATCTTCTCTCTTGTTTATGCACATGTACTCTGTCTTTCTTCCACTGACTTTCATTCCCCTTCTCTCCAGTGCATACGTCCATTTCTCCAGGTTCTTCTCAGTGTACTCCCTACTTTCACTTCAGATCACAATGTCATCTGCAAACATCATATTCCATAGAGACTCCTGTCTGACCTCATCCGTCAACCTGTCCATCACC
>JANHZU010006278.1:52357-68625 GCA_032468055.1 Acrochordus granulatus | reverse complement strand
TATCCATTCCTGCTTTTATCTACCTTCTCAAAGCAAAACAAGAATACAATTTTGTAAAGGGCTAAGAGTAGAACAACTATATTTGGGCTGAAATAATCCAGACAGCTGTTAGCGAAAAAACAGTCATTTCTACAGTCCAGTTATGATACATAGGTAGCAGCATAATATTATCTCTCTATTAATATTGGATACTTGGTGACAGCAACTGGTTTTCCCCTTTTCTTTTAAGAAAAGTAGAGGAAATTTCTAGGCTCTCCAAACACTTGTGCCAAATGTTACAATATCTTGAGATTTTCAAGTTTTCAGTCCAGGACTGTCTGTCTGTCTCTTATTACTAACATCAGTAGTAATTCATTTTATTTTCCCAGGTTTCCATTTCTTCTTCCAAATGCCTTTGACCCATGGTTGCTGCTCTATGGATCTTTGCATGTCATTATCCCATGTAAAAAGCAGAAATAAATATCTCTATGTACATCTATTTAATCAGAGTTGCTAACAGTAGGGCACAAAATAAACCTATAATTAAAGCATAATATAAATGTACTACAAATATGATCAATGTGTTTGAATCCAAACCAACATTATTTTATTTTAAAACTTAAGTTTAGTCTCTGGCCTCATTTATATATTCTCATTTCTCCTTGTTTGTTCAGGTGCAGAGAGCAGATCAAAAGTTTTAATCACATTATTCAGTTTCTTGTAACTCATTATTGCATTTGCATCTATCTGAACATTACTCACATTATTGTTAACTATCTTATGTATTATTTCAGAAAAGAAGGCAAATGTACCTAACAGAGTTTAATATACATATATTTATTTCTCTAAATCTTCTTTTCCAGCCTGGTACTTCTCACATGTTTTGAATCCCCACCCTCAGCCAAGATGGCTAATTGGGAAAAGGGGAAGGCTGACTTACATTGGTTTTAAGAATGACCACTCAATTATTATTATAGACATAATGATAGGTCTATTTTTGTACATAAAATTTGGATGAGCCTGAGTCTTGTTCATATAACTTTAACCAAGGGAAACATAAAATTGTTCCCTACAGCTCTTGGAAATTTCTTGGAACAAACAACAAACAAATAAATAATGAAATTGGCTTAGTTTTCTGCTGATTAGCACTCCTTTGAAATGCAGCCTTTGGCATTTGGGAAGGTTTGAAAATGATTGATCATCCCTACTAAAAATCATCAGATAATTTTATAGCCAAGTAAGGTCTAGGTTATTCCAACTTTTCTTATGTAGCTTCATTCAATGAAGTCTTCATTCAGATAAATACATTTTTGAAGTAATAGAAGAGGTCCCATTGAAGACACCTAGCTTTGAAGAAGTCATCAGATGATTAATTGGTGTAATATTTGTACAAAGGCATCCAGAGGATCCAGGGTTTTCATCAACGTGAAAATGAAGGATTATGCAATGTAAACTCTATCTGTTTCTCAATAGAAAAAGAGCAGAATTGGTACTGACACCTTTCACAAGTTCATCATTTGGTCACCTCTGCATAAGTTTCCCCATTCAACATATAAGACATTCCCTTTAGAAAGGAAGAAGAAAAATGGCCAGTACTCTCAGCTTTTACTGACCCTGTGAGTAAGTAACTTAAGGCAGAAACCAGTAATTTTTTTATTTAAGTGAAAGAGCAAAAATTCAATATTTTAATCCCAGAATTTGTAAAACAGTGAAGGTTTTCATATTAAGTGAGGCACAAATGATCAATCTGTTTTCTTTTAGCAGATAGCATAATTGCCACACTACATTTTACCCCATTTTGCTTCTACTGCTTATATAT
The DNA here is from genome assembly GCA_032468055.1 of Acrochordus granulatus. Lineage (NCBI taxonomy): Eukaryota > Metazoa > Chordata > Lepidosauria > Squamata > Acrochordidae > Acrochordus > Acrochordus granulatus. The sequence continues at coordinate 66,827 of JANHZU010006278.1, read as the reverse complement.
AATTCATAAAATTAATGGGGCTGCTGGATAATTCTGAAGCATACTATATAAAGAGAAGCCAACTCTCCTACTGCAAAATGACAGATAAATATGCAAACATTATCCAAAGAGATATAAAACTTGGGCAAATCAAATCAGCTCAAATCCAAATAATAAAATTCCCATTGGAGTGCTTATAGAGTTACTGAGTTTATTATAATACCAAGGCTTTAAAGCTCAGGATTCAAATGGCTTTAGAATATCATGGCATCTTGCAAAAAAACACTGTAACAAAGTTGTAGTTTATAGCCCTGTGACACCCCATATCTGATTAACTGACCCAGAAAATAAAACTTATATCTGACAAATCAGTACTGAAACAGCTTGGTTTTTCAGCTGCTGAAATATTGTCAAAGTCAGTGAAAGCCAAACTTTCATAGCAGTTAGACAAAGTTTTAGGCATCCTTGGTCAAACTGTATGTTTCATTGAATTCCTAAGTGAATTTGACCCAACTTGGAACAAAATTGAATGCATATCTTTCTGTGAATTTCAGTCTGCATTCACTGTAATGTGCAGGTGTTTTTTTTTTACAAATTCAAGATAAGAAAACAGCCTTATCTTCCCTTGACATGCCTATTTTCAAGACTACAGAAGTCCAACTTCTTCAATCTCTCTTTAAGAAGCTTAGGTTCTAGTTCCCTGATTATCTTCCTTGTTTATTTCTGAAACTGATTCAATTTCTCTGAATCCTTCTTAAAAATGTGATACCTTAACACAGTACTTAAGGTAGAATCTGAGCAAACAGAATTACATTTTAACATTTCTTTCCCATGGTTTGTAAATTGGCCAAAAACTACATTTGCTCTTTTAAGTAGCCACATCACACTGTTTATTTTCAGATTGCAGTCAATTAGTATTCTATTTTTTTTCACACTTATCATTATTTCATTAGATTTACTATTCTATACATCTGCATTTGATTTTAGTTTCCTAAATAAAAAACTTTCTGGCTTTATATATTGAAATTCATTCAGCAGTTTTCAGCACATTTCTCTAACATTTTAAAGTGATTGTGAGTTTTATTTAAGTGTTCTAGAATATTAGCAATGTTATGTCATCTGCAAAATTGGTAAGCATATTCTCCACCTTTTTATCAAATCATGTTTATAAATATTTAGCAAGAGGATTCCTAGAACTGTCTTTAATAAAAAAAAATGAGTGGAGCACTTAGGATTGAATGGCACCTTATTCAGTATCTCAAGCCAATTCAGTGAGCAATATTACAGATTTTCAAGTCAGCTATGTATACAATTTATTATCAGACCATCCAATTCTAGCTTGCTAATATGAATACTTGAATTCTTTGTCAGATGCTTTACTGAAATCAAGTTATATTACGTCTACAACATTCCTACAATCCATTAAATTACATAATCAAAAAAAAAGGGGCTGTTCATTCTGACTTCTGGTAAATTATTCTACTGTTTTCAAACTGCTTATAAATCAATGTCTTTATAATGTCTTATAAAATATTGCCAAATACTGATTGCAGATGAAGTAGTCTACACTACCATTGATCTTCATTATTCCACTTTTTGAAAGAATGAACATCTCGTCATTTGGTTTTTTATACATTTTCCAATATTCCTGAAAAAATAATACATATTTCAGAAAGGCGACCAGCAAGTTTTTCCATTACTTTTTATTATATTTTGTAATTTGAAAAAGACATTTTACATAAAATAGGTTATTTTTTAGCATTGTTTACTTTCTGACAGCCATTTTTAACCAAAGAATGTTAGTGTGCACAAATACATACCTTAATGACCCAAGCAAATTCTGAATATGTTTATGTGTCAACAATCCATCTATTAAACGACTATAATTTTATATGATGTTAAAATTGTACTTAAGAGCCTTAATTTATGGTCTAATGATTTATTTTAATCAGTTAATAAAAACAGTTTAAGAAAGAAAAGGTATGGCACTAACATTAGATATGCATAGAGGACACAACCATTATTTTATTTTTCTTCTCATTCAAATGCATCTTTTGAGTTTCCTCTATGATGAAACCAGAAGAAGATAAGAAAAATACAACTAATAGCTTCTATCTGCCTCATTTGCATCAGTGAAAGAGCACTTACGAATGATTAATATTTGTGCAACTACAAAATCTAATTTTATAACAAAATAGATTCTCAGAAGTAATTTATGTTGGGCTGTTTTATATATGTACAAGGCAAGATGAAAGGGGCAGAATGCCCAGGATACACTTATGGATTAAGTCACTACTGGAATTGTTTTATCAGTGTAGACACATTGTGGAATGAAGAAAGAGGTAGCAGAGTTATGGGAAAGATATGGGAAAGCATGAGAGGAGGGGAATAATATTCCATATTGTATTTCTTCACCTGTAACCACATTGCCATTGACAGCTTCTCTTTCTTTGGTGGGAGGAGAAAAATGATGACTATTCAACCAATGTAGGGAGAGTGAGACATGAAAGTAGGAAGGTAGGAAAATGAGAATGGAACTGAGACACCCAAATTCAGAAGGACAGTATCTTGCATAGTAATGTTTAGTTGAAATTGCCCAGTACGGTTATTGAATTGTTGTTGAAACAGCTACTGAGCCCCATGGGCAAACCTCCATTACAGAAATGAATGGAATTGGCATTCATGGGGAGTCTCTGGACACTTCCACACTGTCACCATTTTTCATCCCCAATTTCTCAAAATTAGCTTGAAGCTGACTCCTGATTTAGAATGTAAAAATGTCATCCAATGAGTGCTTTGCCTGAGTTGTCAGAGATCTTGAAGTCACCCTCAACCCTCACATAACAGAAAGAAAATATATTGATAGCTTCTCCCCATTCCCATTGTTATGACATGACATGCATATTTCACTGTTTATTTAACAATCATCATCATGATCTATAAAGCATCCCAAAAAAGTAACATTCATGATGCTATCTTGAAACAAAATAAATAACTAAACAAACAAATGTATAATAGTTAGGTGGCAGGAGCTGGATAAAAGAAGTTCTGGTCAATGAGGAAAATGGATCATCCATCATCTCAGTATTTCAAATCAAACTGGTTTCTCTGTGGTTCCAAATGAATAATAGCTGGCTTAGATAAGCTTATAAAAGATTTATATAAATCTTTAGATAAGAACTCTGTCCATATAGAAACAGAAGGTCCAGGGCTGATTTTGGATTCTGCAGAATGGTTACAGCTAAGGGAGCAGTCAAGAATCATAAAAATGTATAACACCCACTGATTTAACAAACACAGAAAAAAAAATGGAGGGAACCTCTAGTTACTCTAAAATAAAATAGAACATAATGATAAAAGTTAGGCTTGATTCCAGATGGCTACATTTCCTAGGCTGCAATACAGAAGGGATTTGCTATTCCCTTTTTCTAGAATGCTTTTTAATTTCCTAGCCTAGATTACCAATTGGAGGTCCTTGATCCAAGTGCTAAATAAGTTTCTGGGCTTAACAAGGCCAGCTACATACTTCTATCTCTGTAATACATTTTCAGTAGGATTTTCCCCACAAATATTCATAAAGACAACATGCTTTAGATTGTTGGTCTCCATGTGGTACAAAATGATTCTAATTAAGAGTAGCTAAATCTGTACTAGGGTCACAAAGAATTTGATTGTTATAAAACTGTCTCCAGTATTGTTTTTGACAGATGAAAGCTAGCTTATTGTGCAGGAGGCTTAGATTCTGAGTAGATGAGAGAGGTTTCTTTAAATTAGTATTTTTGTTTGTCATTGAAGAATTGTGACAAGCAGCAAATAAGAGGAGAAAAATAGAAGCACCAGTTTTTCTTGTTTTAAAAAGCCTCTGGCCTTCCATCAACATAATCAGTAACAGAACCATAAATAAAATTCTGTAAGATTCAATTGACGTGTCAGTAACTTTATAAATAGCTGTAAGCCTTATCATAGAATTTACAGGACATGGCATACTTAGAACTAAAAAAGCATAGGGAAATATCAAGATTCAGTTAGAGATCTTTTCAATAATTTAAAAATAATCTTTTTTCAATTTTGTATAATTTTCAGTAAGTGGAATAAATACAATCTGTTTTATGTTAGAATGTCATCTATAAACTACCAGAACTCTTATGTCTGCCTGTAACCTTCAAATGAGTGAAATGGGACATAATAGAGCAACAATTTTAAACCAAGATACTTCAAGTGGGCTATTTTACAGAATGCCTCCAAAATTTGGGACCTGTTACTTCTGTGAGACTGAAATTTGGAAAAACTGTGGCCACTTCAGTGCCACTACACTGTTGTGCCACTATCATGTGCCGTGGTCAAATGATAGTTATTGCCAATGCTCTTGACAACTTCCCATAATGAGGAGACTGGCAGGAAATTTAAACTCACTTGTAACTGCTGATGCTCCCTGCCAGCTTCCCACAAAGGGAGTGTCTGAGAAGTGAAGTGAAATTCAGGAAAAGTGTGCAAGGGTTATTGGGGAGGATGCATGGGGTTGCACAAGATGTTGGTGCTGCATCAGAACAGAAGGACAGGGGAAGGGTGCATGGATAGGTCAGATTTCCCCAAGCACCTTGCAACCTTCCTTGTTGGCTTAATTTATTTAGTTAAGACATTCATATAGCCACTCATCTTTTTACCAATTCTTGACAGCTCCTAATCAAAAGTTAAAATAACATATATGGGCTCAAATGTATTTTTATCATAAATTAATTTGATTCTATTAGCTCTTATCCAACGCGAGCAACCAAAAGTGTACATAGAAACAGCTTCCCCCCAAATATTCCTTGGCCAAATCAAGATTCATGCACATAAACTGAAAGTGGATAGGCAAGTGGATACCAATTCACACATTTATTTGAGAGGCCTCTGATTTGACCAACTTTCATTACACGCAATTGGATAAATGAAGTCAGCATCCTCAGGCATCTGGCAAGACTCACAACTGGAAGGATGTTCACTGACAACTCCAGCTTTTCATAACTCTTCTTTCTTTCTCCTCAGGGTTAATATTAATTCATTTGTTCTTTATAATCAAATAGCTAGTTAAAGAAATAAAGTGAAGGTGCAATAGTCTCTTCTTGAAAGTAAGGAGTGAGTCCATACAGAACTTAAATATAAGCAAACTTCATGAAGGGTAAATGGACCACCTCAAGAATGGTCCCATGAGAGATCACTCTATGGCCTCCCAAAACCAGGAGTTGATAACTAATAATTAGTCTTGTTCAAGAAAATAGGCCTTATTTCCATTTAGAGATTATCCAGTTGCAGAAAGCTAAAGTATGTCCCAATTTTTTTTTTCTGTTAGAGGGCTGTTAAAAAGGTAGAAAAGAAATATTGCTATTTTCTTTTCACTTTGACCTTCATAGCATTTAACTTTGCAATGAAAATGTTTGAAAGCAAGCTAAATAATCTTAGTCTCTTTTACAGCATTTGCAAATCCCATCATACCTCTGAAGGCAATCGTCTCAAAACACAAGAGTCACTTTTGTGCTAATCCAATCTTTTTCTCAGAAGGACTTTTTAAAGACAAATCAGCACTATTTATTGTGTGGTTTAAAATTATATTCTCCTTTCCTTCATCTCTTCCTTTTGGCAGATTGTCAGATATCATTAGGGTGGTCCTGATGATAAAATGGCAATGCTGCATTGTTCATTTTATTTTTATACTACCCCACCTTTCCCTCTCTGAAAATAAGTCAATAATAGGGAACATGCTGTGCAGGGAGGAAAAACAAGCAATGCTTTATAGTTTGATCTTCATCTTTCTCCAACAATACAGTATATGACACTAAGATATTGGACTGTATTCTCTTTTTCTATAAACATATGTGTATGGTGCAAGTGAATAGCAAACACATTCACACAGAGAAGCATCAGATCCCCCTTGCAATCCTACAGGCATTAAAGAACAGTCCAAATTTTCTTTTATCCAGAATAATATTGGAAGTTTCCAGTCAAGAAGGGACCTGAGACCAGGAACTACAATAATAAGAAGTATAACAATAGCCAAAAACAGCAGTGGTTGGTTATTTGTTCACTAACCAACTCATAAATTGGCTTTATTTATCAGAACTATGGTGGCAAAGATCATGAGAACTCCACTCATTTTGCAAAAACAAATGCTAGTTATTTCTTCTATGGAGGAATTACTGCTGTGGTGCATAGACTTTTGAACTGTATTTAATTATCAATTAAATAAAGAGGACAGGTAAATGGACTCAGGTGTATGTGTCTGTAAATCCTCAGGAATGATCATATGATAGGGAATATCAAATCTGTCATGTTGGATTTAATTCTGTTTTTCATTTTTCGCTCTTATCTGTTTCATATCTACTGCACATCCATCTATTTTTTAAAAATAAAAATCTACTGTACGTTCATTCACTCCATTTGTATCTTGTTACAATACAGAAAGACTCTGGCAGTAAGTTGTAGGCAAACATCTAAAGCATTCAGTGTACAGAATAATAATAAAAATACAATTATGATGCATAGTAACTTCATTTCATTATACTCATTCATGTTAGCACTGAAAGCATACATTGATGGAATGATGTCAAGTTGTAAACACAGTATGGAAGAGCTCCATCTTTTATATTTTTCTGAATTAAATTCGAGAGGTAGCTGAAAAGCTGCATCTTCCAGCTTTACCCCATTTTTTTGTCCCTGGAAATGGGGAACTGCTACTGTTTCTTGATGAGCTGACTGCATCTGTTGGACATATTTGAGTTGGACCATGCATGTTCATGTTCATAGCTTCTAATATTTACATTTCTGTGTGCTCCTATTTTTGCTTTTCCCAATAAGACAGTAAAAAAAAAAAGTGAGTTTCCCCAATGTAATGAACTTCAAGGCATTTTTTCCCCCAACTAAACACTTCTATAAATTTCTTTTGGTGCAAACTGCCCAGTTCGTGTAGGAAGATGTAGATATTGATATTAAACTATATTTTTCTTCAAACAGATCCAGCAACTGAGATCGGATGGAACACTTGAGAATACTCCAAGCCTACACTCATAACATCACTGACACCAAATATGCAAGTAATTTTAATTTGTTTATTGTAAACACTAATGCTCTCAGAAGCCAATGTGAGAGACTTCAACCTGTAGAATTTCCTAAAAAATGTCAGGATCAATAAATCAAGCATTGGTGTAGGAGGAGCTAGAGGATCGAATGACCAAGCCCTTGAAATGGCCCAAGAGGTAAAGAAACAATATGGTTTTATGAGACACATTCCTGAAGCCAGCAGGAGTTATTCTGATTTTAAAAATTAAGTGCCAGGAACCTACTTAATGAGAAATCTTGCTTACATTTAACTTGGATAAACGTTTCATTGCTGAGTTAAAATCAAAATTTTGGAATACCAGGCACCTCTTCACAGAGAGGGATTTAGAGAGGTGCAAGAGAAGGACAGATCTTAGGAAGGCTCAGGGTCTAAGCTGAGTACATTTCCTCCTGCCAATAAGAGGCAACAAGGAATAACTTTAAGGCAGGAGTAAGGTAGTATTGGTATGATATGGATTACATCTAGAAATAAATGAATCTGTTTTCATCTCCACCTCTCCTTTTTTAGTTTTTTAATAAAAGTCACTTGTTTCCTTTGGTAATCCTATATCTTGCTCTCCTACATCTTTCCCTACAAGTAATTACTAATAATTAGTAATTAGAGATGTAAGTCCTCAAGGGGTTTTGGTGGTGGTAGCTGAAGAAAAAATAATAATAAAGAAAAAGTCCAAAACAAAAGAATCAGAAGGAATGGGACATGGGACAGATAGGATTTGAGTGGTTACACAATAAGATGGTGGACAGGAGGAAGGAATGCTCAGTGGTGAGACAGGATAGTAGCAATTTGTGAGGAAAGTGTTGTTAGAAGACATGCGACTGGGATCTATAACTGGAAAAGAGAGAGACAGAACAAATCCCTGTCATAAAACTTAACGAATAAGAAAATATGGCTGCCAAATGTTGTTTAATAAGCAAGATGGCTTTAGTAAAGGAATGTGAGGAGCGAGATTTCACTCATGAAAGCATGAGTGTGGAATATTTGAGGCTTCTCCTTGCAAAACACGCTGTAGTGCAGGAAACTGTGGAGAGAAGGAGGTGGGAATCAGATTCACGTAAAAGTGGGGAATTATCTCGAATAGCTAGAAGAAATTCAGACTTAAAAAAGAGGAGAAATTTGGATATGAGAAACTAACAGGTAGAAATGGAAAAAGTGAGGAATCAAAAGGAACAAAGGAGAGCTGAGAGAGAAACATTTTAATTGAAAACAGAACAAATAACAAAATCCTTCTTATAGACTTTACCATACAGTACATTCAAAGGGATGATCCCTGTGCTTTTCTGAATAATTTTTAAAGAATTGCTAAGAGATGAAAAGTTTTTTTGAAAAAAAATTATGGAGCATGTTTCTAAGGATACAGAAGATGAATTAACAGAATTCTGTTCTGTTCCAGAATGATTGATGATTTCAATCATTGATGTTCCAGATTCCAGATGATTGGGCAGATCTTATTAAGTATTCAAAAAAGAGATTTTTTGGAAGACACTGTAATGTGTATTTTTTGTGGGAAGAAAGGCTATGTCAACTATTAGTTAAGGAAAAACAAACTAGAAATGACAATAGATGCAACTCGTAAAAGAAAAAGTGTTGTTTAAAGGTATGGAATGTCCATATTAATTAAGGAAATTAATGATTCTTTAAGAAAAACAGCGGAAGTTGGTCGAAAATCATTAATTGCTATGGTAGATGTTGGCACTAATATTTATTATTTTAATAACTCAGATTATCAAATTAATGATTCTGAGCAGCTAACAGTACTAAGTCCTGTTTATAACAAAATAAATATCTTAAATATAATAAACAAAATAAATATCTTAAAATGGTGAAATGAAAAAGGATCACATCAGATGGCAGTTACAGAAGATTCCTTTGTTTTTAGAAGAGATGCAGCTGGACCTGATTTTTAGCTCCGTTCATTAATCAAGAGTCAGATTTAAAAAATAAGGAGAAAAGGCAGAAAGTTATAGCAGTAAGACTGGATCTGAAACTAGGCTCATGGTCTCAGGGAAAAATCTCTTCTTGTCATAGAAAAGTGATTACAAAGAGCAGGTAAATACATCAATCCATCAGTTTGTATTGATGTGATACAAACAATCTGTAGAAACAAACAAACCAGTTTTAAAACTCATCTTTTTAAGTTCTGAAATAAAAGTCAATGTCTTCCTTTGCTCCTACATTAACTCAATGTTTATGCTGTCCTTTATCTTCCCCACATCCCACCTGCCTTAAAAAGTTTCTAAATCCTCAAAGGGTTTAGTGGTGGGCAGTAGAACAAAAGAATCAGGAGAAGAGTTGGAATAAGGACAGTGTACAACATCCTGTTTAACTGGAATATATGCAAAATCCCATTGACTAATTTAAGAGAAATGTAAAAAATCTAACTGTAAAAAGGCTGACAAGCTACTGGCTGCATGAAAATGAAAAGAGATTTATATTGCATATAAGCATATGTATGTACAGTACATATGCTTGATTCTATTCCTGTTATAGACCAGATAGTACTGCTTTTTTACCTTAAAATTATGTTGAAAGATGAATGATTACCTTCGTATAATATGCAATAACTCTTATACTAGAAATCTTTTAACAGTACAGCTCATTAAATCACTGTCCAATGGAAAGGCCATTCCAGCTGATTTATAATGCTAATGACAGATAAATTGTCCAATGTTGTACTAAACTACAGAAAGACATCTTTTTGTTAGAAAAGGAAGGAAAATCACAGAGAAAAATCTTTATTACTTTATGAAAGAATGTTAGAATTGGATCTTGTTAAAGTTTAGCGATATTATTCAGATTTTTGAGCAGCCAAAATAGCCTTACAGAAGCTGGAAGCATTCAACTACTTGACTTTTTAATTAAAAAAATCTAGAATTTGGTTTTGTGATTTCGTTGTAAATTTAAAACTTTGTTCACCATTCTGAAATTCATTCTTAAAATTATTACAAATTCATTTTATATGTTCTTACAAAAGCATGAGTGTGGAATATTTGAGGGAAAAGGGAAAATGTTTTTACAAAGCAATCTTAATTAGGTGATTGATGACATGATTTTCAAGACCTTGCTGGCTTACTTTGACCAGGAAGGATTTTTTTTTTGTATTTTCTGCTTTATTTTCTCCTTGAAAACACTTATTTCAGTGTTGCCCATGGATTTCCATGGATGAAATTAACTTTTCCAATTTCTGAAAACTGTAATTGAGGTATGAAATACCCAGATCTGTATCTGATCCATTCTAGAATTCCTTGCGTTAAAGATTTGTCTCACAGAAAAAGTTTTATATCACAGAGCTTTGCAGATATGTTCCTAAGGTTTGAGGAATGGATGTGCCTCACTATTAGTAAGGAGGTATCATCTAATTTATCCTAACATTTTCCAGATGGTTGGTATGTTCACACTAATTTATATATTCTTACTATATTCATGATATTTTTCCATGAAAACAAATGTCTGCTTTTGTGTTAGTTTATCCTTTCAAAGAGAATGTTCATGCACTAACACAGCAATTTGCATTTCTTTGATATTTTTACCCTTTTGTGTTACACTAGTTTCACTCATGAGTGAGAAAACCATAAGTATATGAGAATGACTTTGCAATGTGAGGACTATAAAATCAAGGATGCAGAGGATAACTGTGAGAGAAAGGTGCATATGGAATTAAATCTAGACAAGTCAACTGAGCATTTGACATTGTAAAAAGCAGAAAGGTATAAACGCATCAAGAGAATTGCCTATAAATCTTTATACACATAGAAAATAAAATTCTACTTACATATCATAAAAATCTTTGATCTTTCATACTTTCCATAAAATTCAAAAGAAATAAAAGTGAATTCAATACTTTATTAGAGTTCTTGCTAATTTTTGAGTCATTTTACAAAGCAGGAAGATGGCATTCATTTATATTCTACAAGATTTGGCAATTAAGACAAGCAGAACTTGAAATAATTACATGAACTGATGATAGAGAATGAACATGTTTCTAAACTTTCTTTTCTAATTAGTGATTGATCAAATGTCCATTCTTTCATGGACTCTTTATATTATTCTGTTTCTAACAGAAGAAAGAATAGATTTAAAATCTTATAAACTTTAAATCTAAGATGATTAATGAAATGACTGTGCAATGTTGGTTGTACATGATTCTGTCGTAATAGTTAATTTTCTAGCGGACATGGAAGTAATAAATACTTCTTCTTTCAGGGCCATATCTGTGATTTGGGCTAATTACTAGTCTAAAAGGGACAGATATTTTATATCGATCTATTTTAGGTAAAATTTATATTGCAACAGAAATTACTATCAGAGACTAAAAATGATGAGCAAATTGACATGTTTGGGTAATACCCCATCTCTTGAAGATCAGTTCACCAGATGAACAGATAAAAGTACTGCAGCTTTTGACAGGATTTTGAAGCACTTTTTTTCCCTATATTTTTACACCATTCCTATTCATTTTGAAAAATAACTTATGTTTGAAAATGTTTTCAAAGTAGAGGGACAGTTGATTTAAATTTAAATCAGCTGAATGCAGGATTCTTGAGTGTACTTTATATATTGGAGACTGTGGAATGCCTTACATATACAATTAATATTCCTGCATCTTCTCAACCCTTTGCATTTTTAAGCAATCTCAGGAAACACATTATGAAGGAACTTTCTTTGGAGGGCTTTTTCAGATTAGGAAGGACAGAAAGCTGGGAGATTGCAATAAAGTAACATTATTTTTAAAGGTGAAAGAAGAAAAGATACAAAATTCTTTGGTATTTCACAACAACTCTGCTCAAAAAATCAGTAAAATAAATTATTAAACTTATCTAAAGCATCTGATAAATGCATAAAAATGAAATTAGATGACAGGTTTTACTATGGCACTAGATATGCCTTTTAGATAAACTGAGGGTCACAGTATAAACCCTGGTCCACTTATTTGATATTTTCTATTCACCATGAGTGTGGGATAAGAAAATGATGTAGATTTTTATTAACTGGACTCTATTGCACAATTTTCAGTGAAGCTGACTAATATAGCTTATGGAAACCAGCATTGGGGAAGGAAGCCTTAACTAAAAAGGACAGACTTGCAAATGAGTTTAAAGCCAGCACAGAGTCCCATTCTCAGCCTCTGTCACAAAATGTTGCTGTAACAATTATTTCTCCTTATAAAATAACTTTTAGCATCATAGCAAAGCTCCATTAACAACTCAATATATTCATCAATATATGGTTCTTGAAGCAATTTTTGAAAACATTTGGTTCTGAGTTGAGACAGGACACTTTGTGTATTGCTTTTCCACAATTTTTCAATAGCAAAATGTGAATAGACATTTTTGCTGAACAACTTTCCTAATTCTTGTTCCAATATTTATTTGGAATGTGGATTTTTAATAAATATATATATATACAAAGCTCCTCAACTCTCCAAAAATATATAATATCTAAATGTGGGTTGGCTCTTTTTGTAAAAGTGAATTGAGAAAATTTCTATCCTGACCTTTCATTTAGGGACAGATGTCAGTGATACATTTGTACTGAAACATCTAAGTTCAAACTTTTGTTCAGTCACTAAGTTTGCTATGTGACTTCTAGTCTATCATCATTACACAGACTAATCTAGTTGTTAGGAAATATGAAAATGAATGGAATGCTCCCGATTTATGAGTACCTTGGAGGAAGATTGAGTTACAAATAATATATCAATAGAGTTACTCAAAAGTTCAAAGAGATGCTTTGATTTAGTAGCATGCTTCCATGCACTGAATCAAATCAGGTGGCTGCAAAATGCTTAGCACTGTGAAGCACTTCACAGATTCTGCTGCTTCTGGGGTCATTACAGTCAATATACAAAATTACAACATATAGAGTAGCAGGAAAAGGTTGAATTGTGTGACATACTGTCTGACATTAACACCAATAGGTGGCCAATTAAGTGTTTCACCTCATTAAATTATGTGCCTTTCAGACATTTTATGGACAAGCCAGGTTAACACTGCTTTAGGCTTTATTCATTTCAGAAGTTCTCTGCTTCTTTAAGATGGCCAGCCAGAAGCTTTAACTTCTTTTTCTCTAGTCTCAAGGCTAAAAATATTCAACAGTAGTTACTAAAGGGCGCTTGCTTTTTAATTCTTCATGACTGGGCCAAGTTTAATTGAATACTGCCTCACTGACTCTGACTTGTATTGGCCAAATGTTTACTTCTTTTAAGAAGGTGGTAATGGCAAGGCTATAAATGATAATTCCTCTGTGCCTGCCTTTTTGTAGCTTGCTTATTTCTGTGGAATTGCATCTCACTGTGCCAATCTCCTTCTGCTACTCTGCAAATTAACCTAGAGAATTGCCAACAAGTTAGATTCCTGACACAACTAAACTTGCACAGAAAATGTAAAGGTTTACCAGTATACCCTGCCCTTGCCAGGTACCACATCAAAATTGGTGATGAGAGAGTCTTTCCACTGCCAAAATCCAGTGATCGGAGACAGCGTACATCAACCCACAGAGGCAAAACAATGGCATCTTCAGTGTTATGTCAGACAACCCAGGAAAGGAGGTAGAAATATATTATTCTTTAAGTAATTTGTAAAAACATTTAGTTTTTAAGTTGAGGTCGGATACTTTGTGCTTTTCCATAATTTTCCATAGGCATTTTGCTGAATAATTTTCTTAATTCTTGTTACCTCTGCCTTAAAATTATTGCAGCGTTCAAAAATTAAGGCAATGAAATCCTTGAAAGTGGTCTGATTGAATTGGTTGGATTTATGTCTCCTAAAGTGTTCCATCCCTAATATTATTCTGCAAAGAAAAAAAAAGCTGCATATATTTAATGCCTTTGGATGAATCTTTCTTCAGACTGAATCTCAAAGCAGCTGAGATCATATTGGTTTGCCCTTGATTCTTCAAGTGTAAATGTGAATGAAATCATGCCTCTTCAGATTAATTCTTCAAATTAAATGAATAAAATTTGAGTCATATATACTAATATAGTAATAGTTGGGATTGGTAAGAGGTACAACTTTGGGTCTAGATGAGAGAAAGAATATTAGTTTCTGCAGCCTCTATCTAAGGGCTTTAATCTTATGGCCCAGATTAAGGCAGTCTATTTTAAATCCTTATGCATGTACAAATGCGGGTGGATTTCTGTTGTGGGGAAAATAAGAGGAGGAAGTGTGTTAAATATGTTTGCTGCCTTGTATTGTTTAAAATGATAAAGGTGGGATACAAATAAATTATGCAAATCCTCTGAACAAGGTGCTTCAAATGGTGGGATCATGCATTCAAATATTTCCTTTTAAATTGTTAATGTGTAGGCAGGCATAGTTCTATGCACCAGTTCTATGAAGGCCTGCAACACCTTATAGAGCTCACACCAAAAACAGATGTCCTTTTCATCATAGGGGATTG
>JANHZU010006278.1:29776-40153 GCA_032468055.1 Acrochordus granulatus | reverse complement strand
CTAGAAAATGGAGATGAGCACCACCCCCTAGAGTCAGACAAATATTTTACAAATGAAAAAATGCCTGGAAAACAACTCCCAAAAATGTGGTTCACTGTGGAAAGCATTAACAAAGTCATGTTTGGTTGTTACTCAGATGAGAGATCTGGAGAAAATCTCAAGAGCATAGACTAGAGTACTGTTGAAGAAACATCCCAAAAGAAAGTGGTCCAAATGTCTGATACCACATTCTATGAAGCTGGGGTTGGCAATGCCTGCTCAAGTAGCTGTGAGTTGTCTTCTGAAGTAAGAATCTGATATTGGTTGTTAAGTTCCCTCAGCATCAGCCCCTCTTGAGAAGCTTCAGTATCTTGTTCAGGAATTTCCCTGGTACGCTGTGGTATACAAACTCTTAAATCCTTGTTGTTTTCAAACAAGTAGATATAATTATTTTGAGGCAAAAGGACACAGACTTACAGGTCACCACATTAGGATGGGTTAATGGTTTTATCAGTTTTATCAGCATTAAATACTGGATTTAATTTTTTTATCTGATTACATTTTAAACTGCTCAGACCCTTTTCAGAGTGTGGTGATATATCCAAATCATAAACTACTGTATCATTGCCATAATCATCATCAACATCTTAAGTCATCTGTAGTTGATTGAACCTGAATTGCCAGAGAACTGTTTAGCTCTGAGATGTTCCAGAAAAAAACACCTTTGCTTCAACTGGTGTCAAATTAAGCAAAGTATGATCTGTTATAAGATCCAAAAAAATCATTAAAATGTAGTGTTCCAAATAAAAAACAACCAAAATATATTTTTTAAAAAATATTTGGGAGCTATTTTATTTTGGTTCTGTTTTCATCAATCAAATACCAGGGAGAAAGAAGAAATATAACAAACCAATTAAACGAAAAATGTATTCCTCAATCTGGGATCATCTTACTGTTGTGTTTAATTCAGATTCTGCAGTCCACTGCAAACAATAATGCTGTTTTTCCCCTCCCTTTCCCCCAGGCACAGATCAAGGACGCAATGTTTCATTACTACATGATATTTGCCATTGGAACAGTGCTTGTGTGCAAAGAAGTACTTGCGGTTCCTAGATGTTCAGTGGAAGGCGGGAAAGCCTTCTATAATTTCTGCAACCTCACTTGGGTGCCACCTGTGCCTGAAGATGTTTTTTTTCTCTTCCTAGACTTCAATTTCATCCAGGAAGTTAACGAGACCTCTTTCCCACTGAGGAAGAGACTAAATATTTTATCACTTGGGACACAAAAACGTTTTCCCTTAACCATAGGAAGAAATGCTTTTAAGAACTTGCCAAACCTCCTGCAATTGGATTTGGGTGGCAATGAAATTCTGGTGTTACACCATGATGCTTTTGTGGGCTTGTTTAATGTGTGCAATCTTATACTATATAAAAATAATCTTAATGAATCCATTTTGGAAGAGGATTACCTTCGAGATTTGACTTCATTGGAATATTTGGACCTTAAATATAACAGAATCACTCGTGTTCGTCCTCACAGTGTATTTTATAACATGAAATCCTTGGAAATTCTAGACTTGGAATTAAACCCTATTGCATCGATTTGTGAAGGGGATCTTAATAGTTTTCAAGGAGCAAAGTTCAAAATGTTTCGTCTTTGTTCTACTAATTTGTACACAAGATCTCCCATAAATTGGACTACTTGTGGGAACCCTTTAAAAAACATGCACATAGACACACTGGATGTTGGAGGTAATGGCTGGGATACAGGTGTAACACAGCAATTCTGTGCAGCTATTAGTGGATCCAAACTTTTGGATTTGAAGATCTCCTCTCACATTATGGGTGCATCATTTGGATTTCATAATCTTCCTGATCCTGATGGTAATACATTTGCAGGTCTTATTAACAGTGGCCTCCTCTTGCTTAATATTTCAAAAGGCTTTATTTTTTCTCTTAAACCAAAAGTATTTCAATATCTTCCTGATTTGAAGCTGCTTTATCTTAACAAAAATAAAATAAATGAAATTTTGAAAGGAGCATTTCTTGGTCTTCAGAAGCTGCAGTATCTATACCTATCAGACAATTTGCTTGGTGAGCTCTTTGAGTATGCTTTTGAAGGGCTTCCTAATGTGATTGAGATAGATCTAAAGCATAACCACATCGGAGTGTTTGATAGAGATCCATTCAAATCCTTACCAAAACTTCAGATAGTGGATCTTAGGGAGAATGCTTTAAAAGTAATTTATTCTCTTCCAAACCTCATTTATATTTTGTTAGGTAACAACCGGATACAGTCAACACATAATAGCAAAATAGTATCTATAAACACCACATTCCTTGACTTGGAAGGAAACAGACTGGAGAATCTGGGTGATCTCTATGATCTTCTTCAAATTTCAGCCCTGAAGCATCTCATTTTAAGAAATAATCATTTCTCCTATTGCTACAAATACAAGGACATAGCAAAAGACAACCAGCTGATTTACTTGGACCTTGGAGACAACATGCTAAAGCTTATATGGGAGAGAAATTTATGCTTGGATGTGTTCAAAGCACTTTCCCACCTAGAAGTTCTCCATCTCAATAACAACTTCCTTAATTTCCTCCCAAAGGGTATATTTAGTGAGCTAATATCACTTAAGACTCTTAACTTGGCTTACAACCTATTGACTTCCATTTCTCAAGATGCCTTGCCTACAAGTCTGAAAATATTTAATTTGTCATCAAATCAGCTGCTTTATCCTGATCCTCAACTCTTTGCAACGTTACATTTACTGGATATCACCCATAACACATTTTACTGTAATTGCCTGTTAAGCGACTTTATCATATGGCTAAGCCAAACCAATGTTACCTTACATGGGTCACAGACAGAGATATTTTGTTCTGGACCACCACAGATTGCTGATACTCTTCTCCAGAACTTAATAATAGAGATTTGCAATGAAGACAAGCTCATGGAGCCTCTGCAGCTATCACTCTTCATTTTTACCAGTTTTACTGTAACTGTGTTTTTAATGGCATTAGTTGTTTTTACTCATTTTAGGGGAACTTGTTTCCTCTGCTATAAAATAGTCATACAATTCTTCATGAAGGAACTCCCATCAGAATCAGATCAACAGAAATACAAGTATGATGCTTATCTTTGTTATAGCAGCAAAGACTTTGAGTGGGTGCAAAATTCCTTGATAAAACATCTAGATTCTCAGTATTCGAAGAAGAACAGAGTTGCTCTCTACTTTGAAGACAGAGACTTCCTGCCTGGAGAAGATCATATCAGTAATATTCGTGATGCTATCTGGAATTGCAGGAAAACAGTTTGTGTGGTTACAAGACAGTTTCTCAAGGATGGTTGGTGTGTGGAAGCCTTTAATTTTGCCCAGAGCAGATATTTCTCAGAACTGAATGATGTCCTCATTATGGTGGTAGCTGGATCTCTTTCTCAATATCAGCTTATGAGATATCAGCCAATCAGAGTCTTTTTGCAAAGGGGACAGTACTTGAGATGGCCAGAAGACCATCAAGATTTAGCGTGGTTTTTAAATACATTGTCTTGCCAAATAATGAAGGAAAAGAAAGTTAAAAAGAAATCCCCAGCACTAGAACTGAATGTTATAACAGTCTCCTAACAGGCATGGTTCCTGGTCACCATGCAATGTCATAAGAAGGCTGACTTTCCTAAGAATTTGCCAGTTCATTCTGAAATCACATTGAGCCATTATTTCTCTCCAATGAGCAAGATGAATCTAGTGTTGATACTTCTCTGTTGCATGTCTGGTGAACTTGACTTTGTTTCTTTCCCTGTCAAATATCAGATTACTTATTGTAGTGTTAAGTCATGGAGGCTGAGTTATGGAAGATTGCTATACTGTTTGGAAGGGCTCTTGACCATGCATGTCTGCAGAAATAAAGGAGTGGAATTTAATGCAACTATAAATGTTGCTGATGTTGCTCAAGCCAAACAGTATGTGTGGGGGGACATTGCAATCCTGCTTTGGTGAGTTCAGATTGTAGATCTACATCTACTCTAGAGCAGATAGTCGGTCCACATTCAGTAGAGCAGTGGTTCTCAACCTTGACAACTTTACGATGTGTGGACTTCAGTTCTCAAAATTCTGGGAACTGAACTTCACACATCTTTAAGTTGGTAAAGGTGAGAAACACTGTGCATTATGGCCAGACATCTCCACTTCAGTCTCAATTGTCCAAAGGACAGTCTTCCAGAAGTCTTGTGATTTGTTCAGGTGCAACTTTGCAAATCTAAGCCATGCTGCGATGCTCTTTTTAGAGAGAAGAGGTTTCTTCATGCAACCCTTCCAAACAAACCATATTTGTTCAGGCTTTTTCTAATTGTACTATCATGAATTCTAGCATTTCACATGCTAACTGAGGCTATAGAGTTTGAGATGTCTCTCTTGGATTTTTTGCAATTTCTCTGAGTATTGCATTGGCTGACCTTGGGGTGAATTTGCTGGGATGTCCACTCCTGGGAAGATTGGCAACTATCTTGAATGTTTTCCACTTGTAAATAATCTTCCTCACTGTAGAATGATGAACTTAAAATTGTTTGGAAATGGCTTTATAACCCTTCCCTGACTGATAGGCAGCAATAGTTGCTTCTCTAAGATCACTGCTGATGTCTTTACTCTTTGGCATTGTGTTAACACATACCTCAATGCTGGAGACCAGCAAACTTCTAAAACTTCAGCTGTTCTAGAGGGAGTCACACTTGCTAATGATCAATTGATCAAGGACACTTAATTACAGCATCTGGCTGCTACTTACCCTCTTCATACCTAAGGAGCCTGTGTGGAAACCCAGCTAATGGAAAGAGAATATATTTTCCAAAAATGCTAGTCTGCTCAGCATCTTTGCTAGGCATGCAGAACAGAGCTTTCCTTAAAATCATAGAGTGGAAGGGACCTCATAAGTCTTCTAGTCCAAAACCCTACCCAGGATAGGAGTCCTTACAGCATCTCGGACAAATGGTTGTCCAATCTTTTCCTGAAAACCTCCAGTGAGAGAGCATGCACAGCTCTGGGAGGCAAGCTGTTCCACTCCTTAATAGTTCCTACTGTTAGGAAATTCTGTCCAGTGTAGGAAAACATCCATATAGTGAAAGTATGGAGAGATCCATGCCTTCACGCTCTACTGGATTTCTAAGTTGTAGAAGATCAAGCTGTATCCAGCTTAGAATGAAGTGAACTGGTCCTTTGCTTTACAGTGTGTTAGCCTTCCATTGAAAAAATAGCTTTCTTTAATAAAAACAATCTGGGAGACTAAAACATCCAATGGCCACCAACAGAAATGCCCACAAATAGATTGCCCTTCCCACAACTGCCTTGTTGGGGACCTGAGAATAGAAGGGTGGTTATTATGTTAAAATGAGTTCAACTGAAGAAGCTGCTATGGTACTGGTAATTTCTAAATGGCATTCTCCTGTTGTCCTTTTTAAAAATGAGTGTGCAAATGTGGAATATCTCAAAGAAGTCCAAAAGAGTAAAAAGGCAGTTTTCTCTTCAATAACTTTCTTAAAGTTGTAAAGTGTTTTGGTTAAAAGATTGCTTTTCATAATATTTATTGATGGGATATTCTGCACTCTTACTTTGTTCTGTTATCACTTAACTAGTATTTTGCTGCATATTATATAATGAGATGTACATGTCTGTGAAGACTCTCACTCGTCCAGGGTAATTGCTTTTATCCAAAAGGCTTTCTCAATTCAGAATTGAGAAAGCCTTTTGGATAAAAGGTGAAACGTCTTCTACTTGAAAAATCCAATCCAGATGCCTGCTTTTTTAAACTTTTGTTCTGATGCAATTACCCTGGACGAGTGAAAGTCTTCACAGACTGACTTGAAAGCAATAAATAAATAAGATTATTATTTCTGCTTTCTGCTTTTATGTTACCAGTAATAGGACTCCATTGCTTCATTACATCCAAGTGCATAAATGTAGTGGTAGGGTCTCTCCTTCCAGTCTGGCACATTTAATGGACAAAGGAACTGTTTTATGGCTGCCACCCTCTCTACATTCTGCCCCAATCATCAAAGATTCCATTACATTATAGGAAGATAGGTTTGCTGTTTAAGGAGACAAGGAGACTTCCGAAACCTGTCTTGATATGATGTACTTCACCTCTGCGTATTATGAAAGCTTATTTATACTCTGCTGCATACTTTCCCCTTGTGACTGAGAAACTTAATGCATAGTTACATTAACATCTAATGGATATGCCAGAGTACATATAGATTTCTTTTTCCAGACATATGTGCTGAATTGATGAATTTTGGGAGCAAGCCATCATTGACTGGTTATTATGCACAGTTGTTCTCCTAAGACATGTAACTTTCCCCAACAGACTTGCATTATGGGAAAACCCCACCAAAGACTCCTTTTTCAGGGCAAATATGAAGCAATTTATTCTGTGGCAGCAGGCAGTACTAGTTGTAATAGCTGGCCAGCCAATCAGATTGAGCAGACATGGGCACAGTGGGTGCAAGCTAAGCAGATGGACAGTGGTGGTTTAGTGCTGAGAGCAAAGTAGCAGCTGAATAGGAAATTGCTTGTGGTGCTTACAGTAGCTCTTTCGTACACCATCAGGAGAAACTGGATCCTGCCTTTGGCTATCCCTGACCACTCAGACAGCATCCAGTGACCCACTAGTAACTGTTGACTAGAAGCTTGAATATATTACCATACAATCTTACAATCATCTGGAATCTATTGGAAGATTTCTGGTGATTGCCAGTTTTCTATTTTCCTGCCAGGGTGGTCTGTCACTATTTTGTTCCTCCTCTGCTTCATTCCAGCTATTGTCTGTATGTTTCTCTAGTGATATTGCCCACAGAAATATGTTTTATTCTTTTCCCCAGGAACTTCTGTGTCGCTTGTTTTCAGCTGTCATATACATATTGCAGTTTTTGACATTTGAAACTTCATAACTGTTCATACTGTTTTACCTTGAGATAATCTGATATTTGAGCAAGGATATCTTCCAAGAAGCTGTAACTGCAGGGCTGATTTGCAACACATTTTAGTGATACACGTTATTATTAGCTTCTATTTCTTTTTGTTGAGTTGTAATCTAAATTCTTGTCTTCCTTTAGTAAAAGTCACAAAGGTAACTGTAAACCACAAATTTCAGAGATCACAGTGCTTTTCCAGAGCCCTCAAGATATGAAACAAAAACGAAGACTCATATCCACCATTATCTTCCTGTTATGATCCAGAAAAATCTTAAATTCTTAAATTATTTACCCATTTTATCTGTTGTTCAAATTGTTCTTCAAAAAAATTGCCCTAGTCTGTTTTCAAAATTGTTTATGGCTTCTGAGCCAGCATAATGTTTTCCATGTGCTATAGCCTCTGGCACTAAATGTTACATTGACTGACTGTAAGGAAATACTTACTTATAAATATGTAAAGGCTAAAGTAAAATTGCAGGTTAATTTGTACATTTTACTTTCTAGCAAATTGACTGCTTTATTTCCTCATAATGATCCCTTGACCCAATTTTCATAAGTTTATTATTTATTTGATGGGATATTAAAGGTCACTGAAATAGGCCGTCACATAAATGAAAGGGTTTTCTTTAAAATGCAAATAAACTGATGATAAATAAAATTCACTGTAGCTTTGCATAATACATTGAAATGAAGAATATGTCACACAAAATATGCTGTAGAAAACAGCATAGAAAGAAAAATGGAAAAGATTATGCTACAGCAGGAAGCAACAGTGAATCCTCAAAGCACTTCTGGAGAAAATTATCATCAAGGACTTCAGGAAAGAGACGAAGGTAGAACACAGAGCTGAATGGGTTCAAATGATCATTTGTTTACATATATTTTGCAATTTTTGTTAACCATGAAGTATATAACAAAACAGTCAAAAAGCAACAGCTTCACAACCAAAATTTAACATAATCACAATGCCGTGATAATCACCCACAAGCATCCTACGTCTAACGCACACCAAAATAATCTCAGCATTGGGAAGTGCTAGAAGGGATGGGGCCAAATAAACTTCTGGGAAGTATATATTCTGAAATGTGAGCTCATCAACTTTCTATACAGGTGGTACTCTCTGCAAAGCCTTTCCAGATGTTTGGACTGGCAGAGTACATTTGGCAATGGGATTTATCATATATCCTGATGCTGTGCTTTATAAGTGGTTATAACCTGGAAGCCAATGTGGCAAATGCATACATACAGTTTTAACAACAACAGTAGGAATTAATAAAAACTAAAATAAAACATAGAAAATAAAAGAGAAAGAGAAAACAGAAAGCTAAAAGTGCAATAAGAAAAAAAGAAGAAAGTAAAAAGAGAGAATGATATAAAGAAAAATATAAAGATAAAAAGATGTGGCTTCCAATATTCTTTACAACAGTTAGAAATGGGACTCTAAAATTCCATCATGACACTCTTCTTTCTATAATCTATCCTGTCTAATCAAACCCATAAATCACATGTAAATACTGACTGGAATTGACCCCAGAAGAGGAAGGAGAACTAATGCAACACAATGCAGCTTACCCTGAACTCCTGGAACCAGTCTAGAAGGGTACTCTGATTGATGGTATTGAAGGCTGCTGAGAGGTCAAGAAGAGTGAGGATGGTCATGCTATCCCATCCTGCTCCTGCCAGAGGTCATCTCAGAACACAATCAATGTTGTCCCAGTCCCATAATCAGGCTGGATAAGGATCCAGATAATCTACTTCCTTCAGTGTCCTCCACAGTTGTCATGTGACTACCTTCTCCACAATCTTTCCCATAAAGGGGAGCTTGGAGACTGGATGAAATCTGTCCAGTCTGATTGGGTTGAGCAAGGTCCTCTTTGGGAGAGACTGCACCATTGCCTCCTTGAGAAGTGACACAATGAGCCACTCCCTCAAGGAATTGTTAACTACTGCCCAGACCCAATCATGTGTCTCCTCCTAGGCAGCCTAATCTAATCAGGAGGGACATAGATCTATACCTATGGACATATCACAGATGGATGAATTAGTGACTACAAGAGTTCTGTCCACTTCCTTAGGCCTCTCCTGACACTGCCTAAAGCTGGAGTCCAACATGGAGCAAGTTGCAAGCAATTTTATCTCTTAAGTATGCAGCATATTCCTCACAGTGACCATGTATGTGAAACCCAATATTATTTCCTCCAAGGAGGGACTGTGTCACCTGAAATAGGGCTGCTGGGCAACTATCTGTGGATGCAATAAGGACAGACAAATATCACATTTTGTCATTCTTACTGTCATGAGATTTATGCCCTTGAGAGCAAGCAGAGTAGTAGGATGCATGCATAATAATAACCCTACAAAATGACACAGAAGATTTGGTCACAGAGATGGGTCTGCCATTAGAAAACAAAAGATGAACAATTGGATTGAATGTTTGTCCTTGCATGAAACAAAAGGAATCAAATGTGATTATTGTTTAAATGCAAAAGGAAAATGTTTTCCCATACTTGACTTCAAACAAGCCACTGGAATTTAGTTTTTCAGGCATCTATGGTTCTATGGCAAAATAAAAGAGCAGTAAAAACTCCTTTGTAATCTTTATGTAACTGTCAATGTACACTTGCACCTAATCTGTTAAGAATAAGTATGAAGAAGGATTTGACAAATTCAAACTACTGTGCTTATGTAGAACCATAGAAAAATTTAGAGATTAAGATCTGATAATGGAGAATACTGCAACCAAGAATTTGAAAATATTTAAAATTAAAGGTATAAAACATGAAAAACATTAACTTATAGCCCTGAGCAAAACAGAGTTGCAAAAAGAATTAAAGCCTGCTAAGCATGATTAAATGCCTTTTGCTTGACACAAGCTTACTAGCCTATTTCTAGGGAGAAACACTTAATACAGTTACTTATCTGAGAAACCATTTAGGGACCAAAGATGCAGATAAAACCCCATATGAGTTATGGAATGGAACAAACTCAATTATATCACACCTAAAGGTGTCTGGATGAAAAGCTTATGCATATATCCCTAAAGAAAAAATATTAAATTAAATTGAAGAACCTAGTTAGGAATAATACTGGACTGTTGATAGGAACAAAAGCTACAGGGCTTTGCACTTAAAAACTGGCAAAGTAAACATTCAGTTTTAATGAAGAAAAGATAATCCCAGATGAGCTCCTTTACATAGATACAAGTGCTAACTAGTATGATTTTAATAGTAGCATCTAGTACTACCCATGAAACTTACAAAGGAAGCATCAAATAATAATAAAACAACAACAACAAGTCTGGAAGGTGGAAGAACCTGGAGACAGCAGAACAGAAGCAAAAGAACTGGAGCAAATCACAAAATGCAAAGACAGCAAATAGAAATAGAACAACTATGGCAAAATAAAGCAAATATAGTATCAACAGTAATC
>JANHZU010006277.1:44079-56806 GCA_032468055.1 Acrochordus granulatus | reverse complement strand
TGGATGGCAAGGAGATCAAACCAGTCAATCCTCCAGCAAATCAACCCTGATTGCTCTTTGGAGGGACAGATATTGAACTTGAAGCTCAAGTACTTTGGCCACAGAGTATCACAAAGACTGTGATGCTGGGAAGGATGGCAGAGGATGAGATGGATAGAGAGCATAGTCAATGTGATGGGTGTGAACTTGGGAAGACTCCGGAAGGCAGTGCAAGACAGGGGGGCCTGGCGTAATGCAGTCCATGGGGTCGCGAAGAGTCAGACACAACTGTGCAACTGAACAACAACAACACAATAAGAAGTGATTTAGCAGAGACAAAGTTCATGAAACACGGTTTGGACCTAGCTTGGAAAGATAACTGGAATGGAGAAAATATATTAATAACTGTAACGATGCAGAAGTTTGCACTTATGATAGCAAATATATTTATGTATAGATATTGAGAAATGTCATTCTAACTCAGTTATGCAGAACAACTCTTGTGACATTCCACAGCCAGGGAATTTTGGCTGGTGGGCTCCAGAAGAAGGGTCTTTTCTTCCATGATGCCCACCCTATGGAACATCATACCACCCAAAATGAGATCAGCTCCCACTCTTTTAGCCTCCCGCCTAAAGACCTAAAAACATGGCTCTATGGGTTGGCCTTGGGCCCGGGTAGCCATGCATCATCTGGGAGGTGGCTACTGAACTGACAGCCCCTCTTCCTTTTGGCCTCCCGCTGTCTTGTGCCTCTCTTTTCACCTTTATTTTTATCGTATTCATTGAAAAGTATAATTATTTTTACTGTAAGCCGCCCAGAATCACTTATAGTGAATTGGCCGGTGAATAAATTTCATAAATAAAACAGTTTCCCTCTTATAAATTAGGGAATTAATTTTATTAATTAATTTTGGTTTCAGAAAAAAAAAAAACCTATAAAGATAAGGACTGAATAAGGATTAACAAAGATTTATAAATATGTATTCATTAGTATTTTTAAAATATATGATCTATAAATACATTATAAATAAAATATGAATATGTCAATATAGGTTTTATACAAACATATAAATAAAATAGAAAATAAACTATATTTTAAAATGTATATTTATTAATAAAATAAAAGTGTTTTTTTTTAACACATCTCGCCAGTCCTTCAATCTAGGAGAAAAAGTTCCAAATGTTGGGACATTTCATATTACATCTCCTAAATCATTTTAGTTATTCTTGTCTGCATTGTTTTCTGCTCCATAGTATTCTTGTTTGAGACATGTCCATGTCCTATTGCAGGTTCATACAAGGGCAATGAATAAATCCTAGTTCATCCTTTTACAAACCAAGTGTAAGATAGCATTACCTTCACGTGGTGTGCTAGAAATCCAAGGAACTAATGAGGGATTGCAGGTAGTCCTCCACTTACAACCACAACAGGAATCAGAATTTAGGTTGTTAAGATGGTTATTAAGTGAGTTGTACCCAATTGTATGACCTTTTTGCCACGGTTGCTAAGTGAACCACTGCCATTGTTAAGTGAATGAGGCGGTTGTTAAACGAATCCTGCTTCCCTCACTGACTTTGCTTGCCAGAAGATGGCTGAGAAAGTCACAAATGGAGATCACGTGATGCTACAACTGTCATAAATACATCCTGGTTGCGAAGCATCCAAATTTTGATCATGTGACTGTGGAAATGCTGTGAAGGTTGTAAGTACAAGGACTGGTTGTAAGTAACTTTTTTCAGTGCTGTTGTAACTGTCACTAAACAAATGGTTGTAAGTTAAGGACTACCTGTAGTTAATGGCTTCCCTTTCTCCAATCGCATCTGTTATTATGGTCCTGAAATTGCACACATTTCTGACACAATGGGAGCACACCGCTTCCTTCATCGGTATAACATACAGATCCAATTTTTCTTGAAATAATCCATTTATGGGGGAAAAAGTAATTCCCTACCTTCTCCTAGTGGAAAGATTTTCTTCACTTTCACTTGTTACCAAGACTCTGCTGGAGCCTCCCTGACTTGCTTCATGCATCACTTCAATCTGGATAACAGTTTTGAAAAACACAAGGAAAAAAAGAAAGGTTTCAGATTCAGGGCTCTTTTATCTGCTTGTGAGCCCTGCCGTGTCTCCACCCGTCCTGCCAATTTCTAAAGAAGCTTCATATAAATTGCCATCAACTCTGTATTCACATTTTTAAACACCAAAAATGCAAAACCATTACTGCTTAGCTTACAGCCATTGCCTGTCAGTTTTACTTTGTCTGTAAAGCTGGTGGTCTTATAGCCCCCTTTGCGCTATCAAATTCTTACCCAGCAGTGAATCTCCTATGAAAAATGTTGACAATTCATTTGTGTACAATTAAATTTCAAGTCAATGATTCCTGAAAAATTTTCTATTAACTGTGGACCCACATGAGGCTCTGCATTTCAGCGTTGACTTCTTTTATTCTGTTACTTCCTGCTACTTGATGATTTTACCTTGGAAAATCAGAAACCAACATTAAGAGCCTTCTACCTAGGATTAGGCATTCAATCCTTTTTTGGCTCGAGGTTGAGTTAATTGTAAACATTTGCTTTCTTAGGTTTGAAAAGTTGCAGAAAGCCTGGTGACCAAATTATGCTTCTAAAAGGTAGGCCTATGTTTCTGGGTAAATAGGTGTTGTGAAGAGGAGAAAACAAGGATACTAAATTATGCAGTAATTTAGCCTATCAGTTTTATTTCCACCACATCGCCACCAAAAAATTCTGAAACATGGCAGCATCAAAAATGGGTGATTTTTTATATTTGCAGGTAAGTTCCTCTACTTATGACTAGTCACTCAGCAATCATTTAAAGTTACAAAGGACCTCCCAGAGCTACTGAGGACCCAGTTTTGAAGTTGTGATGGCTGCTCCCACCAGGTCATGTTATTGCATTTTGGGCAGTTGGCAACCAGCCCTCATTTACAGCGCCATTTGCAGCAAACCATGTCACATCACCGTTTCAGGCAAAAAATGCCCACTGGGTACTTAACGACCACCACAAAAAAGGTTGGAAAATCAAGCATGATCATGTGGTGACCTGCTTAATGTACATGATTTACAACCATAATTCTGGGCTCAATTACGGTTGTAAATCGAGGACTACCTGTATTAACTCAATTTTATGTGCAATGTTGATACAAAACTTGGGGGTTGAAAAAATGAAAAACCGAGTGGAGAGCACGTGTTCAGCCTTCAGTCACAGTATGAGGTCTAATTGAGCAGACTAATTAAGAATTGGAATCCTTACTTTCTTTGATGCAATGCACTTTTTCTACTTTTGACAGATTTCAACCTCATCTTTGAAACTCAGTCCACTCTGATTTGTTATTGAAATGTGACAAGGCCACACTCTGATATCAGAAGCTGGCTTCTTTCAGAGGCACTATGAAATCCCTAAAATTCAAGTCTACAACAAGGGTCTAGACTGAAATTATGACTATGCATTGTTTTTGAGCATTGTTGATTTTTCAAAATGTAGTTTCTTTGTTTGTTTTCATTTGAGACTCAAACAAAAATCCAGGTAGCTACAATGTGAAGCTTTGATCCTACCAGGCTTCAATAGCAGGGAGTTTGAATTTTCCAGAACTCTTCTTCTGTCTAGTTTTGAACAAAGGTAATAATCATAGCAAAATTGCAAAAAAATGCAAATTTTCTTTAAAAAGCAATTGGACTTTTAGTAATAGATGTAACTGGGAAACACTTGGACTCCTAGTTCAGGAGTCTTTTTCAATCTCACATGAAAAAGGAAAAAGATGGTAAGAAGTATGTAAGTTTCTCAAAAGGCAGCAGTTTCTCAATTGCATCTATTAATAAAGGTCCAATTGCCTTTTTAAGAAAGTCTGCATTTTTTGCAATTTTGCTATAAATCATGACCTGGATTAATGAGACTATATAGACACAAGGAAATAATCAAAGCTAGAAAAAAGTGGGGCACAAAACCATTTGTCTAGCCCAGATTTTTTGTAACATATTAAACAGCTGCAGCTTGCAATCTTTTAAAGCAGAATAAAACCAATATTACCCAGGCTTACAGTAGAATTTTATGCAAATTATTTCCACGAGAAACGATTTAAGTATAACTTAATTTCTAAGTCACTTGGAACTGTGCCTTAATTTACTTATACTGTGCCTATGCTAAAATCTTAGGTCGTCATGAGGCATGCTTGGAGAAATTCTGAAAAATATACAGTTCATTCCTAAGCCAGGAAAATCTTTAAACATCCTTTCATGATGGGAATTAATGCTCATTTATGAAGATGAGAGAACAACGTAGAATTGTAAAGGTTATTGTTAAAATAAAGTATTGTTTTGATGCACAGGTGAGGATGAGAAACTTCCAGCACATTTTAACAGCCTGTTTTGTAAATGCCTTATTATTACACATGCCTGCCTTATTATAAACATCCCAGTGTTTCTCGACCTTGACAACTTTAAGAGGTCTGGACTTCCAGAAATATCCAGCCAGCCATGCGAGATTTTATACAGGAGCTGAAATCCAGACTTCTTAAAGTTGCTAAGATTGAGAAACACTGCTATAATCTGTGCAACACCAGATATGCCCTTCGAGATTTCTCCGTTTAAAACTTTATTTGTAAATATTACAATTTTTTTACCTTAATTCCACCTTTAGCCTTCTTTACGCTTTTCTTTTTTGATAAGTCAGCATCAGAAATGGATTTTGGAGGGCTAGGAATTTCTACTGATCTTCTGTTGGTAGCTGGAAGAAAAGACCAAAGAAACAGACCTCACAAAATATCAGAAAATGCCACACTACAGGCATGTCAAAAAGAAGGGAATTGACGGTTTACTGGATTAGGCAGCATTTCCATTTCTTACATGAAATGTCTGAAATAAAATTTGTCCAACTTCATTGTGTGGCTTATACTCTGGAATTTCTAGTATTTTTTCCTCTCTCTTCCCCCTTTTCATTTACACATGAGTTGCATTTATGTGACATAAACAATGTTTTAATTGTGTTGCGAAAACCTCCTCTGCAGTACTTGAGGATTTGGTGTATTGTCTCACTGGAGTAAGCCATGATCCCATGCCAAGTTTGGGCTCTTTTTATTGTGCTAATTTAAATCATACTCTCATGCCATTTTTGCAATACAACAGATATTTAACACTGACGTTTGGGAATATGGGCAAAATGAAAGAGGTCAAACTCTTGTGTACTGCAAAATTCTGGACCAAGAAAACAGTCAAAAAGAGGAGAAAAGAAGATCCATCCATCAACTGTAGCTCAAAAAGAGGAGAAAAGAAGATCCATCCATAAACTGTAGCGGTCATCCTGATGACTGACCACTGGCACCAAATACAATCCATTTCCAAGCTGTACTCCTATTTCAGGCGCTGGTCCTTATCCTGTCTATATAAAACAGGAAGCTGTAACAGCCAAAATAAATGCTTCAGATCCAGCCCAACAGATTTATCATAACTTGGACAATATTATCCAGTCGGTCAACCTATTCCAGCCGATGCTGTCCATGACCAACCCAATCAAGTTATTTCAGAAGGAGGTTCTCCAACTCTTGACCCTGATTTGATCATGAATGCTGAAGCAGAAGAGCAGTTCACGATGTAGAAAGAAGATCCAACTGTATTTTCCACTTAGGAATACTTAATTTAAGGAAGACTATGGATTGATGGATTTATAGGAAAAAAGGGGCAACATTAGAGACTACTGGGACTCCTCAAAAATGGCACTTCCAGCTTTTCTTTGGCAACTCATTCACCAATTAGTACCTCCGGTCTCTTCTCCCAAATCCCTGTAAAAATGTGAGAGAGTTCTTCTTGCACACTGCATGTGCAAAATACACACTACTGCACACATTACATAGTACACCAGTTTTATTATAGCGTTTGCTACTGCTGTGCACAGAATATTTCAACTACCTTTAATAAAAGCCTTCATCACCACAGCAACAGAGTTAACAATGCTGCTGAAAAAGTAAATTAATTTTCTTATCTACAAGCAATGCAAATACATTTCCGTGTGATGTATTTCCTTTATCTCAAGTAAGCTCCAGGCTTGCGCAAAACAATAGCCCTTGCACAATTATTCTCATCAGAAGTAAGAATAAAAAAGATCCAATGGTGCTATTTTCTTATATTTTTGCTTCGGCTGCAATCAGAGAATCCTAGCAAGGCCATGGACTTCAACTCCTTGCCCAGTGGACAAATAATCCAATTTAATGATCCCAGACTGGTGGCTATTTAGCCTCGGCTGGAAACTAAATTGGGGGGGGGGGTTCACAACTCCCTAATAGGTTCCACAAGAATCTTCCCACCAAAGAAATTTCCAGGAATCATTAAGATCATAATTTTAGAGAACTATGACACAGAGTTTCCAAATTCAGAGAGGCAGGCCTGTCGGACTAGCTTCAGAGTACCTGTCAATATGCGGAAATGTTCCTGTGATAAAAAGACTCTTAAACTGGGTTCTTTTCCTCCACTGAGGAAGCAGCATAGCACGAAGCTAGCTGGAGTAAACAGAGAAAGGAGAGAGGCAGATCATACCCAGCCAAGAACAACCATCACTCCAAGCATGCTTCATCCCACGCCATACCCCAAAACTTTACCTAATGGGGCAGGACGGACAGTTTTAGGAGAGGCTCGCTTGGGGGAGGACTCAGGATGAGGAGCAACAGGCTGAACTGGCCGGGTCTGCTTTG
The DNA here is from genome assembly GCA_032468055.1 of Acrochordus granulatus. Classification (NCBI taxonomy): domain Eukaryota; kingdom Metazoa; phylum Chordata; class Lepidosauria; order Squamata; family Acrochordidae; genus Acrochordus; species Acrochordus granulatus. Next base: position 50,127 of record JANHZU010006277.1, on the reverse strand, counting down.
CTGCCAGTTTCTTCAGGCTGACTTGTCTTTTTTCAAACATTTCTTGTACATCTTCTAGTTTCTGAAGAACTCTTTGGGCATTGCTCTGCAGGAGAAAAAATTAAAGTGGGGCATATAAGGGACCAATGCCATGTTTCCACTGAAAAGCATCTCTTCAGCATCGGATTCTTCGTCTTGGCATTGAGTGTGAATGGAGTTGAGTCTAATGCCTTCAGATTTGAAGGCAACAGGCTTCCAGATACCCTTGCATGGACCTTCATCAAACACTGGCTGCCTACTTAGGTGCTTACCTTTATTTCCGGGGTGAGAATCTTATCAAACTGGTTGTAGAATTCCTTTGCATTCAGCAACTGCTGGTCTTTTAGAGTCTCCAGGAACTTTTCTATCTCACAAAGTGCAGTTTCAGCTCCCTCTTGTGTCTGGCATTTGTCTACAGCCTGGGAAGCTAAGAGGTAGATTCCAGTTTCACCCCACTGGCTAGCCTTGAAAAGAGGAGAGGGATATGCTTAGAACCTCAAATAATACATATCCTCAGGTATCAATCATTGGGTCCTCATGGCATGAGCAGGGACATCTCAGCGGAGTGGAGGAGCGCACACTTGGCACCATTCTTTAATGTATTAAATGTGTACACTGTCTCAAGGGCATGTGGTGGCCGAACAGTTAAGATGCTGGGCTCATTCAGCTGGAAGGTCAGTGGCATGAGTTCGAGACCCAAGCACCGCCACGTACCAGGTGAGCTCCTGTTCCTGTCACAGCTCCTGCCAACCTAGCAGTTTGAAAGCATGGCAAAATGCAAGTAGATAAATAAGTACCACCTTCGCTGGACAAGGTAACAGCATTCCATGCAGCTCGGCGCCTAGTCATGCCAGCCACATGACCACAGAAGCATCTTCGGACAATGGTTAGGAAACAGAGACTTTACTTTTATACACTATCTCAGTCCAGTGAATTGGAGATTTTATGTAGCAAGGGTCTCAGCAGAGAAGGAGGTCACAAAAGTTATAATAGTGACCATAACCATGCAGTCAAAATCCCGCCCTTTTTTTAATCTGTGCCACAACTTTAAAAGTTCACCATACAGAAAATGGCACACCAAGGTTATTCTGCCTCTCCCAGCCTGTGTTCCTCACCTTTCTCTATGTTTAAGACTAAAATCACTCCTGATGTGGAGTTCTGTTGACAGGATACATATAGTCCTCAACTTGTAATCATTCATTTAGTGACAATTCAAAAAAGTGACCTACAACCGGATCATGCACTTACAATCGTGGCAACATCTCCGCAGTCATCAAGTTAAGAGATCTAAACTTAGGCGCTTGGCAACTAGCATGTATTTATGATGGTTGCAGTGTCCTGGGGTTATGTGATCACCATTTGTAACCTTCCCAGATGTCTTCCAGCAAGCAAAGTCAATAGGAAAAGCCAGATTCACTTAACAAACACCTGATTCACTTAGCAACTGCACCAATTTGCTTAATAACTGTGGCAAAAAGGTCATAAAATTGGACATGACTCACTTAACAACTGTGCTTAACAACAGAAATTCTGAAACTGTGATCCTAAGTTGAGGACCACCTGTAGAGCAGAATATGACTTGTGGCACTCTCTATATATTTTGGTCTTCTGCTGTACAAAATATCCCATACCCCAAATACGTGCTTTGCATTTTCAAAATTCTTGTAATATTTTATGATGAACAGAATGTACTACCGTATGATGGAATTATTGTCCATATTCTCCAACAGCTTGCAGCAGGAAAGAATTCCAGTCATATATAGAGATTTCATCATCCAAGCTTTATTAACTCATCAAATTAACTGCCACAGCGTCCCTGTTCATAACACACATTGCTAGTCATATTTTAACCTAGCTTCCATATTTTAATTTAGCTTGCTGTATGACCTCAGCCTATGTGATTAATTTATGTTTAGTATTTCATGCTTATCGTGAAACTGTGTTTGGTAAACCATGCTTAAGTTATCTACGGATGAAGTATTGTGCAAAGATAACATAGGCAGGGCTGGATTGTGTGAATTTTCATGTATTAGATGCCAAGCAATTTCACCTTCAGTCAAGTCAGTACGTGGCAACTCAGTGATTGATATCAACTCATCTGAGACTATTGCAATTAAAATGTGGTTCAGTGTGCATTTGTACAATGTTTACTAATTTATATTTATGCTGAAACAACTTTCTGATAGCAAAATCTGGGGGAAAAAACAAAAGGTGAGGAAGTTTCTAATCCACTCCGAGAAAGAAATAATCTCTTGGCAGAAAAACATTTGCAAAGAGGTGATAGTCTGGAAAGATGGACTAAGCAAATAAAATCAATGTGGTTATATTTGGTTATCTGATGCCAAGATTTGAAACTTTCGGTGCAGAGTTCAATTTTTTTTTACTGATAGTTATATCGTTCTGTTAATCTTTAATCCTATTGAGCAATTAAATTTTTGACCCTTACTCAGTTTCCAAGTCACTTACCTTATCTAATTGCCTGTGTAATTCAAGGGATTTCCCCAAGATATCATATTTTTTCTTGGTTTCATTGGCAAAGTCATCACAGATACGCCTGAGTTCAACACACTTTGGTCTAATGGAATCAATTGCATAATGGTTGTTTTGGATCAGTTGGTCTCCATGGACAGCCAAGGATTGGGCTTTTTCCAAAGGTTCCTGTAAAGGAAGGACATAGAAAACATCAAAAGGCTTAAGAAAATAATCCAGAATTTAATCAAATCCAGCCATCTACAATTTTTTTTGATAAGACATCCTTTTTTTGATTATGAACTGAACTTCATGGAAATCCCCTGAAACATGGATTGAACTGCCATGAGTACAAAAGGAAGTTTGCACCTTCACACTGACTAAGGCTACTTGATGTACCTTCATCCTCGTACAGATAGTTCTTGATTTATGACCATAGTAGAGCTTTGACTGACCTTTTTGTTGCAGTGGTCGTTAAGCAAACACCATGGTTCATTAAGTTAACCCACAGTTCACTGTGGTGTGATTTTGTTGAAAACTTGGAGGTAAATGCCAGTTTTCAGCAAAAAAAACTGTAAATCAATCATGTGATGGCAAGATGCTGCAAATGGCCATAAATGCAGCTTGGTTGCCATGTGCCCAAAATGCAGACACAAGACTGGGGAGAGGGGAGACCAGACTGTCAGAACTTTGGAAGTGGGAGACCAGACTGTCAGAACCTCTTGGGGTATGCATCATAATTTCAATCAACTGCAAAGCAATCGGTCGTAAGTCAAGGTCTACCTGTATGCAAAAAATATTTGTATCTAGCCCTGCTGTGCCATATTTCTGAAAGCTTTAAGTCAAGTTTAGATCCAGTAACTGAGCTGTGGCAGACTGAGATTTTGCCAGGGAACCTGATGTCAGGGCTTTAAAAGTCAGTATCAACATTTTTCAATCAGCAAACGGTGTAGATTTTTTAGTTCAGGCATTATTTGATCCTCATCCCCTGCCAAAGTTAGCAGCTAGCCGATCCTTTACAATAATCAAAGCATGCTGGGATAACTATAATCACATCTGACTGGTTTAGGAAGAGTTCAACACAATAGTGCAGTAGTGTTGCCTTCTAAGCTGCTGCATCTGACACAGTGACAGCTGAGTTTGAGAACTTTTCCAAATTAAAAATTTGCTCTTTCGGGGGTAGTGCAACCCCATCCAGAACAGGGTGAACCCCAATCCTAGAGTCCTTCAATCCTCAGCATCTTATCAGGATTTAATTCAACTTTAAGGTAAAGATTTCTCCTGCCAGTCATGGCCAATTCTACAAGGGGGTGTTCATCTCTGTTTCATAGCCAAAGACCCAGCATTGTCTGAAGATGCTTCTGTGGTCATGTGGCTGGCATGACTATACACTGAGGTGTATGGGATGCTGTTATTTTCCCACTGAAGGTGGTATCTATTTATCTACTTGCATTTTTACACGCTTTCGAACTGCTAGGTTGGCAGGAGCTGGAGTGAGTAATGGGAGCTCACTCCATTATGCGGAGCCTGGGTCTTGAACTCAGGCTGTTGACCTTCCAGCCAATAAGCCCACTGTCTTAATCGCCATGCCGCCATGCCCCCTAATTCACATTTATTTTTTTTATTATCTAATGTAAGCAAAATTCAAGGATATTGATTCCCTGAAGTTTGACAATAAGGAACAACAAATCTGCTAACATTCCACTTCAGAATTCTGAATGACTTCAGTGGTTTCATGAACATCATGATAGAAGAGAAGGAACTCTGTAAATTCCATCAGTGGCTTAGATATCCAATGATAGTCACCAGGACTATCTCCTGGATTCAGACTGATAATTAATAATAATCCCCCAATGTTTACACATAATCCAAAAGGATATCATGGTTAATGATATCAAAAGACACCAATCGGTCCAAAAGAACCGAGAACATATGCACCCATCCAGTTTACTCTTGTTTATTTATTAAATTTACAATACATGCTGCCCATCTCACTCAAAAGAGTGATTCTGAGCAGCTTACATCTAAATTGATAAATACTGTATTAAAGTGCTGAAATATTAACAACAATAAATACAAACTAAAAAAATGAAGGCAAGGATGGTGCAGAGATTGTATCTTCACTATTAGTCCACTAGCCACCTCCAACATACACTCCCTCATCAGGACCCCAAGCCATCCAGGAGAGCCAGATTTTAATGCCCCTCCAGAAGGCCAAAAGGGTGGGGATAAACCTCACTTCAGGTAGCATGTTGAGGTCATGTGATAGTAATTTTGGTGCTCCACAGCCAACTTCCGACAAGCAGAGTCAATGGAGAAGACAGCGCTAGTCATGGTCACATGGCATCTCACTTAATAACTGTGAATGATTCACTTAACAACTGCAGCAGAAGTGAGGCTGTAAGTCCTCTGTAATCACGTGATGTCTTGTTTAATGACAGCATTGCTGCTCCCAATTATTGTTGTTAGGCAAGGACAACCTGTATTTCAAACACCAACGATTTACCTGTCCTTTCTCTTCTAACTGTCTTTGTTCCTTCAGGATATGCTCCACGCGAGAGACACTGTCTCCAATATCTGTGAAAGCTGCCTGCACTTCCATCAAGTTGTCCAGTGCTAATTTGACCTACAAGAAAAATAGGCATAAAAAGATGGAGCAAATTTGCTACAATTTCCCTGCTGTTAGAATGCTGTTAGATCATAGAAGTGAAAGGAACAGAATGATTCTTCTACTAAGACAGACAGATAGACAGCAGACAGACAGATAACACATACTTTCTATCCAGAAGTAGAATAATAAAACAATTTTTCATAATTTGATGTCTTTCAGAGAGCAGTTATTGTTGTCTCCTAGATGAGGACAGAATTCGTAATTTAATGCAATTCAGAGAAATTAAGAAACAGCCATGAATTATTATTTTACCTATGGGAAGTACTCCTTACCAACTATTCATTCAGCAACTGTCCAAACTTATGACAGTGCTGAAAAAAATGTTATAACAGGTCCTTGAAGTTGCAGCCATTGCAGCATCCCCATGGTCATGTGATTGTGATTCGGGCACTTGGCAACTAGTGCACATTTACAGTGATTGCAGCACCTCATGGTCATGCCATCACCATCTGTAATCTGACAAGCAAAGTCAATGGGGAAGCCGGCAGGAAGTTGCAAGTCATGGTCCTGTGATGTCACACTTAAAGTCCTGTGGTGATTCACTTAATGTCTGCAGCCAGAACTGACAGCTTGAGTTGGCATGGACCTGTGACATTGCTCATAAGAACTGCACCAAGTAGCAACGAAGTTGCATACGGCTGTGAGAGCTGGACCATAAGGAAGGCTGAGCATCGAAGAATTGATGCCTTTGAATTGTGCTGGAGAAGGCTCTTGAGGGTCCCTTGGATGGCAAGGAGATCAAACCAGTCAGTCTTACAGCAAATCAACCCTGATTGCTCTTTGGAGGGACAGATATTGAGGCTGAAGCTCAAATACTTTGGCCACATAATGCGCAGGAAGGACTCATTAGAAAAGACTGTGATGCTGGGAAGGATTGAAGGGAAGAGGAG